>VZRR01011371.1:0-45208 GCA_013398015.1 Oreocharis arfaki
GGTGCGCGCGCAGGCCCGTCCCCTCCGGGCACGTATCGTCCTTTATAGGCGCGCGAGCCCCCCACAGCCGCTGACATGTCGGTGTCCCCCGTGAAGCGGCAGAAGATGGAGTCGGCGCTCGACCAGCTCAAGCACCACACCACGGTGGTGGCCGACACCGGGGATTTCAACGGTGAGAGGCGACGCGAGGGGATCCTGTCACCGCATCTTCTCCTTAGCCCCCTCTCCCGCCCCCCCTTCACGGAGAGTGGGCGCGCCCGGCCGAAGGGGCGCGCGCTGGGGGGAGCGAACCACCTTGCGGCCGGAGCGGGGGCGGGGGGGGACGGCCCTCGGTGGCGGCGCCTTGGTCTCTATCCCGGGCAGATCCCGCCCAGCCAGGACATTTTCCAGACCCTCCCGTGATTTTCTCTCAGTTTGCTCTCGAGTGTGCCCTGACCACCACGTTCAGCTCTGCGTGCTGTCAGGGAGAACTTCCAGACTCAAGCCAAGCTCTGCTGTACTAATGAATTCGGGTTTTCTTCCAGTGACCTGTCTAGATCTGGGACTTGTTTGGGGGTTTTTTCCAAACTCAAGGCAAGGCAGCCCGCTCCAGTGGAGGGTGTTGCTGCCCATGGCAGGGAGCGGAACGGGACAATCTTTAAGGTCGCTTCCAACCCGATCATTCCAGGATTGTGTAAAAATAATGCCAGAGTGCTTTTGTTTCCCTTATCTCCTGAGAATGAGCCAGCGCACTCCTTTCCGAGAAAGGGAGGTGGCCTTCAATTAGAAAGCCACTTGTTCCTAAGCTGTCACTGCCTGGCCCGGCACGGACACGGAGCCTGCTCGGTCCATGAGAGCCAAGAATTCCCTCCCTGGGTGTCTCTGGGTTGTGTAGAGCAGCCCGTGAATCCCGTCCTGTCCTCGCCCAGGCCTGCAGTAATCCCTCCACTGCTTGCCTAATCCTGTGGGTGTAACAATAGACAATCCTAAACGGGCACTGTCAAATGTCTTAAGAGTAGTAAACTGAAGGTGAAGAGAGCACCGGGGTAGCAACAGCTCAGACACAGGAAAAAAACCACCCCCCCAGGCTGGCCAAGGGGGTGTTTGTGTGCAGGGAGCAGTAAGGATTGTAGAATATCCCACAGGGATCATCGAGTCCAGCTCCTGGCCCTGCACAGGACATCCCCAAGTTGTTCTCTGGGCTGCTCTTACCCAGCAATAATGACCGGGGGGGTCATTCTTAAGAGTCCCGACAAGGCAAGAGCCTTACCTGGCTCACTCCTGGCAGGTTAAATGCTGGTGGAGGTGAAGGTGGTTGTGGCTGCTGGTGGTTCCTAGTGGTGTCTGTAGATCAAGGTGTCAGTACAGAAGAGTTTCATTGATGTGCTGCTCTGCTTTAAGCAGTACCCACGTGAATTGAAGTTCTGAAGGACCTGTTTGTATGGAGTGGACCTCTCTCCTGGGTCCTGATCATTGCCTGGGAGTGATCTATGGAAAAACAAGGCTTATTTTCAGTACAGTTGCACTCTGTCACTTGGGGTTTCACCCCACCAGCAGAAATGCTGAGGAGAAGGGGCTGGTAGTACATATTTTGTTATTTTTTTGGCATTTTAACTGCATTGTTGAAACTGCTGAGGGGCATGCAGAGGCTCTGCCCCGTTTGCCCAGTCAGGCCCTGGTGCCAGGCTGTGGTTACAGCCGGACAATGTGTGTCACAGCCTGCTGGAGCAAACACCTGGCATCACCTGAAACAGGCATAGTCCAGGGCCTAGGGTAAGACCAAGGGTCAAGTGTCTTCCTGGTAGGACCAGGAAATTACAAGTGCAGATACTGAGAAACTGCATCTGTTTGGAAAAGATTTAAAAAGCAGTAAGAAAAGGTGCTGGAGCCTCACAGGTGAATTCAGCTGTCCTGGTCCCATCAGTTGGACACAAACAAAAGCCTGAATTTCTGACTGCTTGAAGGGAAGGTCCCCTGTTCTTTATTGCCCTCTGTGATTCCTGGAGCTCAGTTATGCTGGTTGGGGATGAAGTTTGGAAATTAGTACTCCTTCTCTTCATCCATCATTTCTACAGGTTTATAATTTTGGGCAATTTCTGTAGTCTACAAACTTTAAAGTTTGCTGTATCTTGTGAGAGCAGCCCAGTTGTTCTGTACTCTGGCACAAACCAGCCTTCAGGCAGTGTTTGAACACCACTCAGCGCGGATGTGCTCTGTCATTATCAAGTGTTTACATTCTCACCTGGTTGAGCAAAATCCTTCTGATTTCTCAGGCTGGCTGGCTGTTTCCAACAGGCTGGTTTTCTTTCCTTAGCCATCGATGAGTACAAGCCCCTGGATGCCACCACAAACCCCTCCCTGATCCTCGCTGCAGCTCAGATGCCGGCGTACCAGAAACTTGTGGATGATGCTGTTGCCTACGGGAAGAAGCTTGGTGGGTAAGTAAAGAGGGTTTTAATCTCAGCAAACCTATATTTAAAATGCCTTATTTATATACAAGCAACGTACTGGGGTTTCCCCTTCGTGTACTTACGGGTTTGTCTCCTGCCTCAAAAGGCCTCAACACCATTTCCCAGCTCACACCTGGCCCTCCTTGCTCAGGAAAACAGCAGCATTATAGGAAAGAGTGTCCAAAGGCTAATCCTGCTGGCAGGACAGAAGTGGCTCATTTGAACTCTGGAATTCAATGTTAAATGGGCTGTGAAATTTGATCTTCAAATCCACAGCAAAATGTAAACTCGCCTTTTTTTAACCTCTATAAATGCTTTTGCTGTTTGTGGTTTTCAGGTCAGAAGAGGAGCAGATCAAAAATGCTTCTGACAAACTTTTTGTATTATTTGGAGCTGAAATCCTGAAGAGGATACCTGGCCGTGTGTCCACAGAAGTAGATGCAAGGTTGGCTCTTTTCCCTCTGGGTTACCCTGGATGTTTGTACATACAAAAAGAGACCTGATGTGAGTTGGAGAAAGATTTCTTGCCTAGAGGACCAGCAGGACTTTTATTGTTAATATTTAAGAGTGTGGATTTCCCTTAGTTTGACTAGAACTCTGTAACAAAAATAAGTAGCACTGACCTTGGATCTTCCTGCTGCTTCTTAAGCAAGGGAAACCTCACACTTACAGTCATAGTTTTGCTTGTTCTCTTCTATGTGATAATAGCTGCTCAATTTAGCAAGAGATGTGTTTGAACAGTTTATTTCAAGACTTGCACAGGACTTGGCTGTTAACTTGCTCAGTGCCAATTTTTTAGTGCTCGGCTTCTGAATTCATTATGAGAAACTTCCTTCTCGAAGGGCTGACAGCCCAGGAGGGATCTGAGGACACAAACCTGCTGTTGGCGTGTAAATGCTGATGAAACAGGACAATATTTTTCCATGGGGCCCTGGGGGAGAGAATTAAACAAACAAACAATCAGTTTTAAACAGTGCTGCTCTTGCTTCAAAGGTTGTCCTTTGATAAGGAGGGAATGATTCAAAGGGCCAGGCGCCTCATCGACCTCTACAAGGAAGTAGGAGTTGGTAAAGATCGGATTCTCATCAAGCTCTCTTCAACGTGGGAAGGAATCCAGGCTGGCAGGTAAGGCTGTGTGTGCCTGGTGTGCTGATTCATGGCATGCTCCTGCCTGTCCACAGGCCCTGACATTGCATTCTGCACTTGAATAAACAGCAGTGCTGAAAGCACAGCATGAGGAAGTCTGTCATGAGCACGGAAGGTGCTCTGCCACAGCTTGCTGTTGCAATAGGAAAAGTTTCTTCATACAAGGGCCAGGCCAGTTTCCTGAAATACCCTGCTAAGCTGGCTGCATTTGGCTGGAGGAACAGCATTAACAAAGCAGAGTTTGGCAGCACAAAACGTGTGCTGTTAGCTGGCGACTTTGAAGCTTACCCAATGTGCCCCATTCCTAAATTAACTCAAGGAATTCAGTAGTTTGAACCTAGCAGCTGATTCCTGAATATGAATTCCATAGGTGAGCAAAGTGCTGTTCTAAGCCAGCCTGTGTCTGCAGGGTTCTGGAGGCCGAGTATGGGATTCACTGCAACATGACCTTGCTGTTCTCCTTTGCTCAGGCTGTTGCCTGTGCTGAAGCTGGAGTTACTCTGATTTCCCCGTTTGTGGGACGGATCCTGGACTGGTATGTTGCAAATGGAGACAAGAAAAGCTTTGAGCCTTCAGAGGATCCAGGTGAGCACAGATTTAACACTGCTGAGGAAACAACAGCTGCTCATTCAAACAGTTTACTTGTAAAAGTCTTCTTACGACAAAATGCTGGGTTTGGGCCTGTTCTAAATAATCACTTACAGTAAAGTTGCTGGTTTCTGCTTACAGGAGTGAAGAGTGTCACCAAAATCTATAACTACTACAAAAAGTTTGGCTACAAAACCATCGTGATGGGTGCATCGTTTCGCAACACGGGCCAGATCAAAGCACTCACGGGCTGTGACTATCTCACCATTTCACCCAAGCTCCTGGCAGAGCTCAGCAAAGAGCACGTCAAGTTAACTCCCACACTCAGTGTCAAAGAGGGTGAGTCCACTCCTGGGGGCTTGTTCAGTCTTCCTTTCTTCTGCAGTGTTGAGTCTGGGGTTCCGGTCAGTGCTGTGGTGCTTGCTGCCATCCTGCTTTAGGGATAAATCCAATTTCCTAGAGGAAATATTGTAGCCTCAGAAGGAAATACTATAGCCTCATTACAGTATCACTGCTACAGTTGCTGACACACTGAGCACTAATTGGATTTCAGTGGGCTTGGAGTGTGCTTCCATACTCTGCACCTGTCCCTGTGGGACAGGGAGAGAAGAGGAAAGTTAATCTGCACATGCTCAGGATGAAATTTTACTGAACAGTAGCAAAGATGCCAAACTTGGTTTCATCTTAATCTCCAGACATGCCAAGAGGTGTTTTACCTCCAGAAATTAGAAATTAATCATACACAAGACTGAGTGATTTGATCTGGTGACACTGCCATAATGGCTTGGAATCGTTGTTCCCATTGCACTACTTCAAGGCCAGGTTGGATGGGGCTTGGAGCAATCTGGGATAGGGGAAGGTGTCCCTGCTCGTGGCCGGGGAGTGGAACTGAATGGGCTTTAAGGTTCCTTTTCACCTAAATCATTCCAGGATTCTGTGATACTCTCCCTTTTCTGCAGCCTCATTAAAATGCTGGTTTACATCTCAGAAAGCAGCTCTGTGCACAGCTGTAGCCTCGGTTGCTGCCCACAGGCTGCTGCTGGCCTGGGAGCCTGCTATCAAATGAGCTATTGTTAGTTCTAGCCAAATAATCAAAGCCCTGATTGTTCAGAATATTTGCTTAGAATGTCTCAGTGCTGCAGGGCTGTTGCACAATTCCTGAGAATAGGCCTGGAAGTGCTGTGCCATTCAGCAGCAGGTACAAGATAATGACACACACAAACACTGCGCGTTAAGATAAACTGATTTATTAGGCTACCTTTTCCTTTTTCCTCTTTGTTCTCCCCCAGCCAGATCAGGAGCACTTTCAATCTCACATCCCAGATTGTGCTCCTGCAGCAAGTCATACTGAAAGTATTTTAAATTTTTCCAACACTTAGAAATGGTCAGAACTCAAGACAATTTTAGGAAGTCTAAATTTGATAAGAATCTGATCACCTAGTTTGTTTCTTTTTCTACTTCTCCTGCACAGCTCAGGCGTGCAATCTTGAGAAGATCCACCTGGATGAGAAGGCATTCCGCTGGCACCACAACGAAGACCAGATGGCTGTGGAAAAGCTCTCTGATGGGATCAGGAGATTCGCTGCAGATGCAGTTAAGCTGGAGAGGATGTTAAAGGTAGATGTTGTTATAACAATCCTCCCATGTACTGCAGCCACCCTGGTATGGCTGAGGATTAAACGAGTCTGGTCAGGTTTTTGGACAGGTTATATAGGACAAGCCACCTAAATTCAGTGAACTTGGTAAGCTTCACTGCATGGCAAGAAAGAATTCGTGCCAGGTGTGGGCCACACCTGCAGTTTGAGGCCCCAGGACTGGCAGCTCATCAGGATAACTGTCAAAGTGAGAAGTCCCTGATGTCTGATTCTGAGCTGTCAGCTGCAGTACAGGACACAAATAATCTGCAGGTAGTGAGCTGGAAATAAATCATGTTTGTACTTGGAGGCACTAAGAAAGAGCAGATCTGCTGTCAAAGTCTTCTGTCAGATTGTGGAGAGGCTTTCACGTGGGATTCATCAAACTGTGTTTTTTGGGGAAGAAATACTTAGTATACCTGATCTAGGCACTTGGTGACTGGCAACTCCTTGCAGCGTTCCCAGACTCTTACTCAGACATGTTTTGTCTATTCTTTTTCTAGGAGCGAATGTTCAGCACTGAAAATGGAAAGTAAAAAAAAGAAAAAAATAATAATCAGCATTTCCCTGAGTGCTCCAGGCTGAGGTGGATCACCTGAGGTTCAGTGGATGTACAAATGTCTTACCTGTACAAGTATCATGCTGTGTATGGATAGATTTCTGTATCATGCTTTTTTTTTTTTAATCAATTTGCAAAGGGAAAAATGGAATTTCAAATTTTTGTGGCACTTTTGTCAATACATGCAAATTAAAACCGATTTGCCCTGTAACATGGTCAATTCACTGCTGCAGGAGACACCTGATAGGATTTTAATTTTTTGTATTAAATTCCTAATTAAGCCTACAGTCCTAACACATTTAAGAAAACAGTTTTTAATTTCAGGTTGTTTTAAAGAGCAAACACAGGTTTCACAAGCCCCTCTTGGTACAAAACCCACAAGTACTCCTGTGAGACTCATATATATGTCAAAATATACAGGTGTATCTTACTAGTTTATATAGATCCAGTTCTGTGAAGAGTAGACAAGAACAAGTGATAGGACAAGAAGCAAACAGCCTTAAGTTGTGCCAGGGAAGGTTTAGACTGGATATCAGGGAGCATTTCTTCACTGAAAGGGGATGTCCAGCCCTGGCACGGCTGCCCAGGGCAGGGTCTGAGTCCCCATCCCTGGAGGGATTTAAGAGCCATGTGGATGTGGCACTTGGGGACACGGGACAGTGGTGGCCTTGGCAGTGCTGGGGGAATGGCTGGACATGGTCTCAGCAGTCCTTTCCAACCTCAGTGATTCATTCCATGGTTCTAAGAGATCTCTGCTTATATGTGGACACAATTTGCTGTTTCCTGACAAAGTTGCCTGAATTTAAACAAAGGAGAAAAGGCAGCAGTGTGACTCCAGCACTGATAGACACGTGCTCTGTCCAGACCAAGGGAGCCACTGATCCCTCACCCCAGTGTGACACAGCAGCTCTGCTGTCAGCACATCCAGAACAACCTGGGAGCTGCTGTTCCAGCCAAAGGGACAGCCAGCTACAATCGGACACGGACAGCTGGTGCTGCACTCCCAGCCTGCCCTGGGAATAGTGCCACTCTACCAGAGGGAGCTGAAGTCCCCATGGGACTCATCCAGAGCCTCTGTCCTACAGCTGCTGCTGAGGGAGGAAGCAGAGCAGGCAGAAAGCAGGCTGCCCAAAGGGAGGTGACCTTTTATCCTCAAAGTCAAGCCAGCGCTAAAACCTTGACCCTGCCCCTCCCTACAGCCATCAGACCCCCCACTGCACGACCCTTGTCAATTTAACTTACTTTGCATTTTTCACTCTTACTAAACTGAGCATTCCAACAGAGATTCCTAGAATGCTTTGGGCTGGAAGGGGACCTTGAAGACCATTTCATTCCCCTCCCCTGGCAGGGGCAGGGACACCTGCCCCTAGAACAGGTTGCTGTGCTGTAACACCACACACTGCACCCACCAGGGCAGGGTGGGGATTCGGGCACACAGAATCTGGAGACTTGCTGCTGGCAGACTGGCTGGTCAGAGGCTTGGAGCCTCTGGAATAAATGCTCCTTTTCCCCCTGAGTGAGGCAAGAACCTTCACATGGATGGAATCTGTCCCCTCACATGGCTGAGACACAGCTGGGTCAGTAACACTGGAGCTCAAATGAAACACGCATTTCAGAAGGTGCTCAAAAGAGAATAAAATAGTGCAATGAAAGAGGATAAAGAGGCAGAAAAAGGTGCCTGAGTAACAATAAGTTATTATTGTAAGTTACACCTTACTGCAGTTACCTACAGACACCTCTCAAGAGCTGAGGGGACATTTTAAGTTACGCTCAAAATGTTCAGTCATAGGGTCCCTTACCTGCTGTGCTGGCAGCTGGTGTTTCCTCCTGAGTGCTGGGGTTCCTTCTCTGAGCACAGATGGATGTTGTGAGGTGCCTGACATCCGTGGCTAAGCCACAAACTCCACATCCTTCCTGAAATGGTGAAAACAAAACAAGCACCACATAAACCTTCAGCCTGTACAGCTCTTTAGTCAGCCACACAAAGTGTGTTTACTCCTTAACTCTTCCTCAACTTCCCCTCTCTTCAGCAGATGGAGAGATCTCTCCCAGGGCCCAGTCTGTGCCCCGCTTACAAACTCCTCTTGGGATTCCCCAGATCTCCATACCTCCTCAGATTAAGAAATCAGATGTCTGTTGTCTCCCAGAAAGGTCTGTAGCCCTCACAGTCACAAGGACAGGAGTCAGGAATTAGGGGCAGATACAACGAGTATGCTTGGAGAAATCCCAAAG
Source organism: Oreocharis arfaki (assembly GCA_013398015.1). NCBI lineage: Eukaryota > Metazoa > Chordata > Aves > Passeriformes > Paramythiidae > Oreocharis > Oreocharis arfaki. The sequence continues at coordinate 8,589 of VZRR01011371.1, forward strand.
AATCAATACATAACCTTTAAAGGATTGATTTAAAAATGACAGCCACCTTTCCCAACCTTTCCTTGTGGTGGCAGCTCTCTGGTTCCAACATCCAGCTCTATGCAAACACACAAAGCTTGGAGGGGGTTTAGAAAAGCCTTTCCAACCTCCTCCATTCTTGAAACAGGGGGTACAGGAGAGCAGAGCTGTTGGAAGAACAGACACACTGAGTACATCCATTTATATTCATCCTCCCAAAGTGGAATTTAATTTAAAACGAGTCCTTAGATGCACTGGTTACATCTATCCAATACAGCCAGCACAGGCCAGTACAGATGGCACCAAACCCAGATAGCTCCATTTGAAATTTTAAAATAAATCAGGACCACTTCCACCTCTTCTGGCCCTTGTTTGAACGCACACAAGATGAATAAAGCAGCAGGTTCCATTTAAAAAAAAAAAATTAAGGGTTTTTTTTTTTACAAGATTGTACTGTGGAAGCTCCAAGAGAAGAACCTTCTTAATTGAATATGTTAATACACTAATGGATTGCTGGTATGACCAACAACCATCAGCTGCAGACAGGGCCAGAGTTCAAACATCTTGTCAGGATCCCCAAAAACATGAAAATTGAGATCATGCCCACAGGCAGCTCTTGGGGCTCTGTTTTCCAGAGTTAAGCAGTTTCCCAACTGCTGCACCAGCACCCCTCTTCCCAGCTCAGGTGTAAACCTGCCAGGAAAGGCTCCCATACTTTAGGGGTGGTGGGCTGTCCTCTTGTTGAAGAAATCCTTTGTGGGGTGCAAGACAGCAGTGCCCCTTTACAGCTGTGAGCCAACATCCAAGAAAACTCCTCATCCCTTTGGATTCATCCTGCTCCATGTACTGCAGAGGCACTCTGATGCTTCTAGCAGGTACCTCCTTATCTACCTGTAAAAATATCAGAAGAAAACAGAGGATATGGTTCCAACCGGTAAGCCCAGAGAAGATGTAACACTGTGAGTCCCAAATAAATCAAAAACCCTAGAAAAGAAAAGCAAACCCCCACCCAAATAAACAAAACAATAAAACCCACCAGCTGGATGTTACCAGGAGCAGATTTCCAAGGAAACAAGCCTGGCTGGTAACATTCCTAGGACCAAAGCACCAAGCACTGCACAGCACAATGCTGAAACAATCAAGGTTTGCGTGGGATGAAAATCTCCCTAATTTGAAGGTCTTCAATTGTTTGGGAAGCAGTTTCTGCCTTGGGGACAAAAGCCCCTCAGTACAACCACCACAGCTTGGATGCCTGGGACAGGATAGTTCACAGGGTTCCTCAGCTGCACCAGGCACAAGGTACAGAAGACACAAACCAAGGTTCTTCCCACAGGAAGTTTAAAATGCAAGAATTATCAAAAAACCCTTGCTCTTTGTGTTATGCCACTTCATGATTTTAGTTTATGTAAATACCTTCTAGGTAAAAGAAAATAAGAAATAAACTATCAAGTTTTATGTTTGGAGAACAAAATTAACGCGGAAAATAAACAGAATAAAACTTTACTGAACATACCTGGATGACATTCAACAACTTTGTGTTTTCTATGTTCATTTGACCTTCTTTTCCCACAGTTCTTGAACAAATTTTTCCAATCCCTGGCTAAAATTGGTCATACTGTGCAAGAACTTAAGAGCTATCATCACTAATGGCCTCAAGTTGTGCCAGGGGAAGTTTAGCTGGGATATTAGGGAAAACTGCTTCATGGAAAGGGATGTCAAGCACTGGAACGGGCTGCCCAGGGCAGTGGTGGAGTCACCATCCCTGGAAGGGTTCAGAAGACACGTGGATGTGACACCTGAGGTTGAGTGGTGAACATGGTGGTGCTGCTGCATTGATGCTTGGACTTGATCTTATTTTCCAACCTAAATTCCATGATTCTATGACTCAGATGGCTCCCAGTTTGTCAGAATGACTTGAAGGTGACACAATCCAGCCCACCACATGCAGGTCCAGCTCACAAAGCTGTCAGCTCACACCTGCACACATCACCTCTCCAGCCACCTGCTGCTGGACCACACTGATAAACCTCAGTTTTCCCAAGAGCAACTTCATGGCTGAGGAGATACAAGTGGATGTGTGATGGGAAAGAGTGAAAATACACACAGGAACTCATCTTTGTTCTGCTCTCACAGGGGAGGAAAAAGGAAGCACCACCAAGTCTCCAGGCAGTGTGCTTTCTCCACCTGTTTGCTTCCCGACAGAGGCACAAGCAGAGCAATTCCAGCAGGTCCAGGATGCCACAAAATAAGGAAAAATTGTACAAGAGGGGACTGATCAAAGCCTGTAGTGGTCTGAATGCTGTTTGCTCACTTAGCAGCAGATGAATGAGCCTGCACAGAACCTCATTTAAGGAATGAAAACAGGACACAGGGTAAACACCAATATTCTATTTTTACAGGTAAGCAGTGAAAGATGCAGCGATTTTGGCAAAATCCCATGGAAACACAGTCCCCAAGGAAATACAGTCTCCCACTTCACAAAGAAGATGTGGCTTTCCAGATTGAAAGTATTCAGTGATGGTGTCAACATCAAATCCCCAAGATGGCTTGTCAGGAATGAAGATTTAAATTATCAAAGCTGATTGATAATTTAATTTCTATCAAAGTCCAATTTTCATTTCATTCTGGTTTTAATTTCAATCAATGCCCAAGATCTGTAAACTGGGCTCCAGAATGCAACAGCAAAAGACCCAGCAAAACCCACAGCATTCTGTCTTCCAAAATCACACTGAATTCTCAAGACAGAGCTAAAAAACTGGATTTCCACAAAAAAGACAAAACTTCCCTGCCTGATGACTTGTTAGAACCAAAATATTGTAATATCCTGGTATGAAAACAAAAATGCAACCCCAAAGGTCCTTCCCTTTACGGCACTGGAGAAATGTTGCCCACAATTATAAGGGGGAAGGAAAATCAATTATCTGAAAGTTAATTTATCTACTTTCCAATATATTTGATATCTCTGAGCCTGCAACAATTAAAAAGAAATCTCAGTCTGATTATTCCTTTCCATGCTCAGCTTCAAGCCACACCTGCAGCTCAGAAGGAAGGAGGAGGCCGGACTCCAGCCTACAGCTGCTTCCTCAGATGGAACCCACACTAGGCCACCTGCATTTTTCAGTGCCTTAGTCCACAAAATTCCAGCAAGAGACAGCAGCAGTGTACTTCCAGAGAGGAGTATTTCCAAGAGAACAAAACCCACACCATAAGCAGCACAAAGGAGAACAAATAAACAGTTGTAGTACCATGTAAAAAAAAAAAAGCTGAGCAAACGTTTTAAACACAATTCCAGCGATGTGAACAGGAAGAAAACAAGGGCACGCTGTGCATCAGTACAATGCCAACCCAGAGCAAGGGCTTCAGCAATTTCTATTCACAGCACCAGCTTTTGGGGGGTTTTGAGAAGACAGTTCCCCACATCTGTGAATTGAGGGTCTAGAGAAGCAGTGAGAAAATGGAGCAGCAAAAATGTAAGGGGGTGTCCCAGCCGCTTCTGACAACCTTCATGATTCCATACACACAGAACCTGGCACTGCCACTTCACTGCCACAGTCACTTCAGAGCCCAGGACAGGGGTTCAGAGGGATGCTCTATCCAGGTCACAGCCATGGGAATCCTCAGCCTGCTGGCTCTTCATCCACCCTCTTTGCAAACAGACCTTCTCCTTCATTTCCTGCTGAAGGAAACACACCCAGACATGACAGGACCTGTTAGTGCACAGCCAGGACAGGACTGGTAGCACACAGTCACCTGAGCAAAAGAAGGGGTTTGTGGTTATTCATATGTGCTCTTCTATCTGACAAGATGACACTCAAACAAGCCAAGCAATTTCCAAAGAAATTAAATCCATTCATACCCAGAATCCTAAACCAGAGCTGACTCAAAGCCAGCCTGCCAAAGCTCAGGAAACAAGAGATGTTTCCCTGAACAGAAATGTTTAGTGAAGCCTATTCAGCATTTTACTTTGCCAGCTCCACTACAGCTGTGCATTTCCCCACACATTTTCATCTTATTTTTTAAAATAATCAAATGCTCTTGGCCAGAAGACACAACTGCCTGGCTGGCTTGATCAAACAGAAGTGACACACACTTCAAGGGGAAAAACCCCTTTTGAGGGACAGTGCTCCCAAAACCAAAAGATGCTCACCCACTGGATGCTTCCAGTTCTTAAGCCCCATCTTGTCTCACCTGACATTGCAAAGAATCAGAAGGTTCTGAACAGCAGGAAGGGTGGAATTCTCATTCTGTCCTGTCACCAGGTGCCTGTCCAGCACCACATGGACAGCATCCGGGCTGCTGGCTGAACACAGGAGGAAAAACACAGGGATTGTGTCAGAGAACACAAGTTCAGTGCCAGAAACACACCACTGATAAACCCAACCCAACCCATAACTGTTTTGGCCAGACAGATTTGCTGGGTGATGATCTATTATCCCAGCAGATGGGCAGTCTCAAGCCCCTCATCCTGAAACAATTTCCCTAGGAGATCCTTTTCTGAAAGGACAGAACTGGGTCCTTGATTCAATTAACACCAGGTGGGTAAAGCACACTTATCAGGAGATTTTCATAATAAAAAACTCAAAGTGTGTCTTTGAAAGTTGCAATTACCTCACAATACAATGTAAACTCCTCTTATGCCAGACATGAGCTGTGATCACCACGCTACAAAAATTAAATACTCATTTTCTGGCCAATTACAACACCCCAGCGTGCTCAGATCTACCAGCAACTGCTCAGCAGCCCAAATAGAATTTTTAAGTTACCTCATTCCACACAGACTCCCAGACTGGTTTGGGTTGGAAGAGACCCTAAAGCTCATCCTATCCCCCTGCCACGGGCAGGGACACCTTCCACTATTCCACACTGCTCCAAGCCCTGTCCAACCTCGCCTTGCAAATGACCAGTGACGTACTGGTAAATGAGGGACCGGGAATGCCAGATGAGAGATCCTGCCAGACTCCTGCTCAGCTGGATAAAACCAGCACACAAGCACTCACTTCCCAAAGGAGACACAAAGTGCCCACCCTGGACACCAGGCATGACCCACCACTGAATGTAGCTCCAGAATCCTTCACAAAATCCTCCACAATAATGGACAAACTGGAAAAATTCGGCTGCCTCACCAGCTCATACACAGAGGGCTGAAATAGATCAAAAGGAAATGAGTCTGGCTGGCTTTTTACAGAAAAAGCCAAGCAAAACCACCATATATTTCCCTGAAATTTATATTTCTCTTCCCTCTACTATTCTCCCAACCAAATGACCACAAGCAGCTTTGATGGATTTTGTGCAGGGAGAAAACTGGAAACTCTTAAATGAGTTAAGTAAAGAGGAAGAAACGACACCAAACAATTTCTGCAGGTGTAATTAACTTCAGGAAGGCACAGACCTGTCTGTCCGTGGCACACAAGTATTTGGACACAGATGCTGTGCCACCTGCAGAGTCCAAAAACAGTAATCCATGTTGGAATGAATAGGACAAACAGCTCAAAGACAAAAAATTTAGGAGCACTTACAGTTTCTACATGCAGAAGGAAGGTATTTAATTTTATGGTTTCCACAGCAACCACAGCTAGGCCACATCATGATTTAAAATATTTCCTCACGGACTATAACAATTCATATAGAGCCATAAATAATCCTTAACTCAAAGAGAAGCACGTGAGAACACTACCAGCTTTTGTCAGTCACAAAATCTTAATTTCTTAACTTTCCATGTAAATTTTCCACGCTGGAAGCTGTACTGGAGCGATTTGCATCACTCTTGATACTATAAAATGGGCTGTGAGGTCACAGCACATAAAATACAGTACCAGCAGTAACTGGCTGCTTTAATTGCAAGCCAGTTTGTACGAACAGCCTTTTTGCCTAAAACTTCCTCTAACTGTTTTCCTAAGACTCCCCTTACCTTTTAAAAAGAAACAGCACCTTGAGAAATATAATTTATCCCCAGCACTCATGAAACAAACCAAAAAACAAACCAAAAAACAAACACAAAACAAAAAAAACAAAAACAAAACAAAAGCTGCAGCAGGAACTTCCAGCTTTTTTTTGGCTTCAGTTTAAAGTTTACTGAACAATCAGAGGGAAAGCATTCCCCACATGCCAGTTAAGTGGGACAAACCTGTCATGCACTCAGTGCTGGGCCCCTTGTCAAAGACAACTCTGCACATCTTGCACAAGCCAAGGGTATCAAAGTGATAATTTATATTTATAGGAAGTTCCTAGAGAAGACCAAAACCACCACAAATCACACAGCAAAAAAAGCCCCCAGAGAGCAAAAATCAGGTAATAGCTTGGCGTACCCCTGTCAGGCTGTATCCCTGGAAAACCCAGGATTTATCTTCATTGGTGGCACAACACAAAGCTGCCACTCCTTGTCCCACGGCACAGATGGGCTCTAGAAAAGAATGAAAAGCACATTTGTGAGCACCTCCAAACAGCTAAAACACAGGTGAGTGTGGTGAGACTCATGCTGCCCTCCTGCAGTGAAGTTATACTGCAGTGACAATGTTCTTTTAGGTTGTAGTGGCTTTCCTGCACACTGCAGTAGCAGTTATTGTCTGTAATAAAAATTACTACAATTATTTTATTATTATAGTAAGGGCAAGAATAAGGCAGCTTTTAACTCCAAGTCCCAAGACAGCTCTACAAATGCTCAAATGTGGAGCACACCCCAAGTCTTGATTAACTGCAGCTTTAATGATGATCCTGGAACATTCCACACTTGGCTTTGAGCCTTGAATCCTGCTGATTGGGACAGAGCCATTTCTGTACCACTGTAAGGCAGCAAACCCTCCTTCTGAGACAAGCTCTGAAAAGCTACTGGCATTGCTTTTTAAGATACTTTAAGACCACTTTTTCCTTTTCAAGGCTCCCTTTTTCCTATTTAAGACACTTTAGGACACTTTTTTTTTCTTTTTAAGTCCCTTTTTCCTTTTTAAGACATTTTAGGATACCTTTTTTTTCTTCTAAGACTCCCTTTCCTTTTTTTAAGGCCCATCAAGACACTTGTTTTCCCCCTCGAAGACACCTTTCTCCTTTCCCAGTTCTGAATGCTCTTTAGCCACGCAAACACTTTTAAGTCTCTGGAAGGCAGCAGCCCTGCAGGAGCAGCACAGGAGCCCTGTTTCATTTACCCACCCCCCCAAGGATGTTCACCTACTGCTCTCAGTGCTGAAGTGCTGCAGGATCTTGGCCAGGTACCCGCTGTTGGCCAGGTCAGTCACGGCCCCAGGGCAGTTTGGGATCAGCAGGGCGTGGTACCGAGCCCCTGGTCGGGAGGAAAGCAGGAACTGACTGTAGGACAGGTGAAAAACTCAAAAGGCCTGACCATAAATCCACTGTACATTTGGAAAAAAAATAGGACAAGCCAACATAAATCAGTTTTAAATGACCTTAAGAAACTAACAGAGCTATACAGAATAGATAAAAAGGTCCTTCTTGGGACAAGGAACACACATTTTTTATGAGCCCTGATGACCCAGGCAAAACTTACAACTGTTCTGTCTGCTGGCTCCTACTCCTACTCCAACAAAATATTTACTTTTAACAAGTAACAATGTAGGGTGTGCTTATATACAACACAGACATTATACGTATACATTGCATATATATATTAAAAGAGAATGACTATTCCAAGGTAAATAAGAAAACAGCAAAGCAGTTGCCAGGACTTCCTCTTAAATAAAAAAATAAACCAACAACTGCAGCTGCCACGGTTTTCTCTTGAAACACAACTTTCCTGCCTTTTCTGTGTCGTTCTTCCCTAAAATCCTGGCCCTAAGCAGCCTGTTTCCCTGACAGTGGAGATGACAGTGGCCCGTGGGGACACCCTTACCATCAATGGACTCCAGCTTGGCGGGGTTGGCGTAGGATTTCATGCGGAAGTCCTGGATCCAGCGCGTGTTGCCCTCGTTCACGTCCACAAAATCAATGGGCTTGCCCTGGGGATAACATGGTTCACACACCGTGGTCAGGACCACTGCACAAGCATCCATGACAGGCCCTGAAGGATGGCCAGGTGGGATTTTGGGATGCTTCAGCTCTCAAAAAAACGAAAGTTTTCCATTTTTCCCACTGAATTAGTGCTAATAGTTTTCTCTCCACTCTTTGTGGGAACAGACACCACAGAAGCCCAAATCCATGGTATAGAAAGCCTGCAGTCACTTTAGTATTAAAAAAACCAGAATTAAACAGGTCTCTTAATGTCTAAGGCAAATAAAACACCTCTCAATACATTTATAGTACAATTATCACACGACAACTGAGATATCAATTGGTTTCAGGCTGAAATCACAGTATTTGCCCATTTTCACTCACCCCAGGAGTCGCCACCTGCAGGTTAAAGGCAGAGCTGGCCAGGGTAAAGCAGTGAAGGAACGACTGGGCTGAAACACCTGGAAAACAGATTCCAACACCTTAGGGAAACAACAATGATAGTCTAATCCAGGACACACTTTATCTGGCAAAGTACACAAGCCTGGGGTTTTGCTCATTTTAAAAGTTCTAGATAATTTCAGAGGTTTTTTTTTTTTTTATGATTTAACGATTTTAACACATCAGAAATGTATAGCCTCCATTACAGGTGAGCTGTGTGCTGAGGAATTGGATCCTGGAACGGTTTGGGTTGGGAGGGACCTTAAAGCCCATCTCGTAGCAACCTCCTGCCATGGGCAGGGACCCCTTCCATTACCTCAGATTGCTCCAAGCCCTGTTCAGCCCGGCCTTGGAACACTTCCAGGGATGGGGCAGCCACTGCTTCTCTGTGCAACCCGTGCCAGGGCCTCCCTACCCTCACAGGGGAAAGATTTGTTCTCCTAACATCCAATCTGAGCCGACCCTCCTTCCTCTCAAAGCCACTAAAGCCACACGCAGAGGAGCCAACCAGCACAGCTGCACACGGAGGCAACACCTGCAGTGCGGATGTGCACGGTGAGGGCTCACAGCTGCGCAGGGAGGGCACACGTGGGGCTGCACAGCGTGACACACACACGGGACACGCACACGGCAAGCGCTGCGGGGCGCTGCGGGCACACGCGGGACACGCCGCGACAGCCACACAGGGGACACCCCCGCGCGGCACCGCCCCGGCCGCGGCGCTGAGAAGGGACGGGGGACGCGGGACACCCGCAGAGGCCGGAGCGGCGGCTCCCCGCGAACGGGCGGGCCCTCCCCAGAGCGTCTCACCCGCGGCGGCGGCGCTGGCGACGATGAGGCAGGAGGGCTTGGCCAGCCGGTCCGACATGGCGGGGCCGGGCCGCGGCGGGGCCTGAGGGGCGGGGCGCGGTGCCTCGTGCGGCCGCGCGTGCGCAGTGCGGGGAGCGCTGAGGGGCGGGGGAAAAGCGCGCGAAATCCTGAGGGGGGCGAAAAAGCGCGGGAAGCCCGGAGCGGGCGCTGCCGCCGCCGCCGTGCCCTTTAAAAGCCCTCGGGTGTCCCGAGAATCGTATACTTCCACGTCCCGCCGGCAGCCGTCGTTGTTTCCTTATTTCCCTGCTTTTGTAAAACTCAGCGTTCTGGATTTGCGTCTTTCCCTGTGTGAATTTAGTAAGTTTATCCCTTGCTGGCTGCTGGTGGGTTACAGACACAATGCCGTTATAAAATGGTAGATATAAAATAAAGACAGCACAATTCTGTTATTAGTTTTATTTGTTTATTTGAAAGGGCTTAATTTCTAGCCTGTTTTTCCTGAAGGAAGTGTAGCTAGTGCCATCTTTCTGTCTCTTCAATCATCTGTCTGTCTCCTTTTCTCTCCAGAACCATGTTCTGAATCTGTAGGCTGGTTAATCTGGATTTTCCTCTCTGCTCCAGCTTAGATAAAAGAAAAATATTTTTGAAAAGGAAAAAAAAACCAACTCTTTCATTATTCAGTTTTGCTGTTGTGTGAGGTATTTCAGGACTTAGTGCCACTCCAGCAGCCTAAGCCTTTACGGCACAGAGCGTCACATTTATGGTCCTTATTCCCTGCTTGTGAATCCAGTGCTTTTTAAACAAACACAAAGGACAGTGCTGTCCCAGCACTGCTCCATCTGCTCTTCCCATCCTCCCTACACTGCCCCAGGCATGTGCAATTCCACACACCCTGACTGGGGCCAGTGGGGGGGACAGGCCCCCACACATCCCAGCCTCCCAGCTCCAGCATTCCCACCAAGAAAATAGGAACTGATTTGATCTGCTCCTGTCAAGACAAACTAAAACTCAAGTCCCCAGCTGTGTTTCTGCAGCAAAACCCTCACATGATTACGCTTTTGCAGCTGAAGGATGCCCTTTTTCCTGACCTTGTGGAATTTACAGGATTTTTCTTCCCAGTTCTTAAGAAATTAAATTCCAAAAGCCTGCAGGCTTCTGCTGGGACCCTGATTGGAGCTGGTGTAATACGACATCAACCCTGTGCAGTGACACGTGCTGCCAAAACCCTCCTCCCCTCCGTGAGCCTGGAGGGAATCCATACCCAAGGACCCCACAGACATCACCCAGTGCTCAAGGGATGGTTTGTCTGGGAGGTGTTCCCAGGCCATCTTAGAAACAGAACCAGAAAATCAGCAGGAGAAATTTGGCAGGAGAAAGGTCACAGCAAAGAACTGGGGGTGAAGCCTGGAGACCAGCCTGCGGGATGGGGAATCCCTTGGGTCGGAAATGTTTCCTTCGTGTCTCTGGGTAAATCTACAATTCTATTGGTAGATTTAGTTTAATCGATTAGATTTTCTTTAATAGATTTAGATTCTGTTTAGTTCCTATCTGGGAATAACAATAGTCATCCTCTGCCTGCTTTCCCTGGGCAGGCCGGAGTTTATCTGGGGCAGGAACTGCCTTTTCTCGCAGTTCTCAGTGGGATCGCTAATCCTAGAAAACATTGAGCCCTCAGGAAACACAGACATAGAATCCTGGAATCATAGAATGGTTTGGGGTGGAAGGGGCCTTAAAGCTCACCTCGTTTCACCCCCTGCCGTGGACATCTTCCACTATCCCAGGTTGCTCCAAGCCCCATCCCACCTGGCCTGGGACACTTGCAGGAACGGAGCATCCACGATTTTCTCCAGACAACCTCCAGAGGGAGCACAGCCAGTTCCACTCGCACCCCCACGTACACGAAGATGCTCCCGGGAGGAATTATACAATCTCTCTATGTGTGTGTATATATATCTATATATAGTTTATTTCTCACAATCCTGGTAAGAGTTACAGGTGTATTTGGGAATCATTTACAGTTTCACAGCATATGGAGTGGCCATACAGCTTGTGATGTGAGTAACATACAGCGTGTAGAGAGCACACGATTCCGACCCATCCACCCACCACTCACACAATGGGTTTCCAAAGCTAATACTAGATTCAGCTACGGAGAAAGCCTGGAGAATGTCAGGGTACAGCGTTGGGTGTCGTACAACACTGTCAGTCACAATGGGACAAGCTAAACTACTTTAAATTTTCAATCTAGTATTTCTAGTCTACCTGCATTATTGCATTTATACGCTTTTTTTGTTTTCAAAGTCAAAGTAAATAGAATACTATATGGGAAAGGAAAAAATTCTTGACTATTTTAGGATTTGAGCTGCAGCCCATACAAAGTGTCCATAGAAGCATAGACAAGATTATAAATTCAACAAGGTATAAATTAGCTGGATAGCTTTGTGTGTAGGTAGGTGTCCATTTCCCTCCAGGAAATGTGTCTAGCAGCATATTGTTTCTGAGAGCAAAAAAAAGCCCCAAACCTGTATGTTGAACACAGGTAAAGATGTGTAAGTGACAAGCAGGTCTGTTTGTACAGGGAAGAAATCAAGGTGTCACTTGGAAAACTCCTATCGTTTGGAGAACACACTCAGGAGCTGACTCAAAACCCACCAACATCGTCGGAAAGGTGCCTGAGGCTTCCAAAGGAACAGCAGGCATTTCAGTCTGAGTTCCGAGGGCTTTGGATCAGTCCCTGGAGAAGTAACAGAATCCAAACAAACCAAAACCAAAATAAAAATCCCCTGTAATCTGACCTTCGAGTTCCCTTCCTACAATTTTAGTTTCTCCACAAACTTCTAGCCATCCTGCACCTACCACTGGAAGAGAGGTGGTTTCCTGGGGAGGTGAAACTGCAACTTTTAAAGGCTTCAGTTGAAACAGTCCTGGGAAAAGGCACCAGGGTTATGAAGGGCTGCTCAAAACTCAGTAAAGCCAAATTATTCCCTTGTTGGTTGGTTGGTTGGTTTTTAACCAGAGAAAATTGTGTGGCACCCTTGTTCTCATCAGCTTGCCCCAGAATCTTGGCTGCTTGAAGCGGCTGTGGCAAAACCAGGGATACAATGCAGGACTTGACTGTTGGAAAGGTGATTAAAGATTCCTCTTGTCCTGGTGGGAGCTTTGGTGCTGCAGCATCATCACACAGACAGAAAGAACCTGTACGTTCATGCTTGGGATGCTGCGCTGGGGCTGAGACATGGAAAAGTGATGGAACTCTTTGTGAATTGCAAGATGGGAACAACCAGAAGAGAAATGGGAACAGCCAGTCCAAAGTCTATTTAACCCAGGTTATGCTTTTCAGCAGAAAAAAAATCTATTTAATTTGAAGAGCGTCTAAGAGCAGAGGGCACAAGTCCCAGAGTATTACATATCCAAGCACACACTGTCCAGAGGAGGGAGCAGAGTTGTAGCACAAGGCAGATCCAAACTCATGGTTTGGAAATCCAAAAGTCTGATCTCTCACAGGATTTTGAGGCCTATTATGGTCCACTGAATGAAACGTGAATTTTCGAGGCCCAGAAGCCCCGTAGTTCTCTATCACACAATGACACCCGATCAGCCCACTCAAATGGGGCAATCCTTGCACTTCCTGCACCTTCACCCCTGGCACAACAGCTGGTCCTCCCAGGCCAGCAGAAGTGCAGGTCCTCAACTTCAGAACTTCTCTTTTCCCTCTGTTTTTGGTGCTCCAGAGGGCTGAAGGAGCTCTGGCTGCAGCCAAGTGTGGTGTGTGCTCACACCGTGTCAGCACCTCTCAAGCATCCAGAACACCTCACACCTGACTGACAGGGAGGGACAAGAATGGGACCTTCCTGGGGATTTGTCATCCATTACAAATCCTGTGGCAGACGAGCACTCAGCCTCTTGCAGACTTAGACCCTCAAAGGTGACAGCAGATCAAAGCTTCACACATTCCCTGCTGAATGAGGGCCCAGCACTGCCTGTATTTTTGGAGGACCACCCAAAACTTGCCTTAGCCAACCCAAAATCTGCCCCAGCCTTGGAGAAGCTCGGGAAGAGAGTAGGGAAAGGAAAGGAAATAGAGTGCAATGGCCAAAGACGGAGGAAAGAACAAGCAATGAATCAGATCAGAAACTGATGGAACCCTGTAGTTTGCAGCGACTGAAGATCTGGTGTGAACACGCACCCCAGATATTTGTGAATTTAAAAGGAAAGAAGGTCACAGAGCTGGACTGATGATCTCACAGAGAAGAGGAAAAAGGCAGCCTAAACCCACATTATTCGATGGATTAAACGCCCCAGGGGTTGCTGGAAGGCTGCACCCTGGGGTTGGTTGCAGTTGAGTTGGGTTTGGTTGTCAGTCGAGACCCAAAACGTGCAAGCAGATCCTCAGCATCAGCAGATTTCTCCCCAAAAGAGTAAAGGACCAAATACCTCCAGTGTAAATAGCAGGAAATATCCCAATTCCAGCCTTCCACAATGAGAATTTACAGAACTGTTCTGCTCCAGACCAAAGCCAATTCCTCTTCATGGCAGGAAGTGCCCAGCCAGCGCAGCTGAACTGCAGCCAGCTCACGAACATGGTGTGATGCTGCTGCCTGCTCCTATGGACCTCTCCTGCCTCTGTGGTGAGGGGAGTGACACCACAGCAAGGTGCTATGGTCTGGGAAGGGAATCAGCATTCCTGCTCCAGCATGAAAGCATGGACCAGGAGGATGGAAGTGCTTGCAGGCTGCATTTTCAGTCCTTGTCATAGCAAAGCACATGAAAAGAGAACACAGCCCCTCCCAATGTCCTGGCAATTCTCCTTAATCGTGCAAAGTCAGTTGTAGAAAACGCCAGGCAGTTTTCTAACCCTTTAACATTGCACAGAGCCAGCAGGAATTCATCTGGGAAAGGCAATTAGCAGAGGTTAATTTGCACGGCATCAGAGCTGGTCATTTTTGCCTTTTCCTGAGAAAAAAAAAAAAGAGGGGGTGGGGAGAGGATATAAAGTTAGCATGTCCTTTCCAAAGCTATCAAGATAATTAAATAGTGCTTTTTCTCTCCATTTCTCTGCTCTGTTCTTTGCCCCCTCTCAGAGTCTTCACTGACTTGAAGCTTTCCATGGAGCTGATTGAAATTCCAAGAATTTCACCTTTCAAGCACAATTTTTCATTGCCTTCCTTTTTTGGTTCGTTTCTCAAAGAATCATTTTCCTCTCCAATCTTCAGCATTGTTTTTTTCAACCAATTCTAAGAACAGTTAGAAGGCTGCTGTTTCCAGGAAAAGCAGGGAATATTTTAAGGCATAAATCATCTTTCACCAGCTCCAGAGGTTTTTGGTTGCACAGCTGTTGTTCATACACAAATCCTGACGCCAGTATAAGCAGGGCTGCCTCGGAGAAGACACTTTCCTTACACTCAGCCTAAGGAACGTTTGTGTCAGTTTAGAAACAAATGCGTAATTGAGATGATTTTATGATGACCTGTGATCATATCCCTGGTGCCAACAAGAACTCAGAGGCCGAAGCATGGTGAAGCCAATGGAAAAATTCCCATTGTTTTCAGTATTCTGTGGATCAACCCTTAAACATTAATCTCTCAGAGACACAAATGGATGTTTAGTTTATCACCCAGCCCCAGGGAACTAAGAAATGCTTCAGGGCAAGTGACTGTTGAGTGCTTAAAGTGAGCCCCAGGCGAACAGCACCTGCAGGAACGCATTCTTACCCTCCCAAAAACGCTGCTGCATTATCCCTTGGCTGCCAGATTAGTTCGCATCCTGCTGCAGCACTGTGAGGAATAACAGGACTTATCCACAGGGTATTAAATAAGTAGGAAGCAGAAGCATAATCCATTTCATCTCTCTTAAAATAGAAGCGGCAAAAAACCTTCTACTCAGTTGTCCAAGACAGCATAATGACTTCTTTATATTCAACTAAAATTTATGATTCCTTAAAAAGAAATTGAGATTGGGTGCAGTGATTCAATCAAGAGTTTTGGCGATAAGCTGAAAGGTCTGAAACCAGTTTTGCCAATTTATAATTTATCGACTTGATCAAAAGAGTAAACTAGCAATCTAGATCTCTTCAAACCCCAAGCACAGACTCTGATTAGTTTTAAGCGTTAATTCACTCTCCCCACGGAGATGTCACTGGAAGGACTTCATACCACAAAAACCACACAAAGAAGGACATCAAGCAAATAACGGCGTGTGCTCAGTACGAGAAAAGACAACTATTTATTTAGCACAGCGAGTTCAGTCATTTAAGCCTTCTGCTTCGACAGATTTGGGGCTGAGAGAGGGAGATTTGCTCCCTCAGCCTGGTGCTCGCTGGACATTTTTGGCTCAGAACGAAAGCACTGCACAGCCTGGCACAGTAAGGCAGGACAGGAGGTGTTTGCAAGTCAGGGCTGCGGCGCGCTGTGGCATCTACGCTGGATCTGCCCGGCTCAACACTAGACCCACACTTGGAAAAGCGCTACAGCACAGTCCAGGATAGTCTAAAAGTGCCTCATTTTAAAGCAAAGAGCCCACATGACTATCCAGGGAGGGGAGCAGGGGCTCGGGGCTCCGAGCACGATGGGCACACCACACACTCAGCACTACACCAGCCAGACATTCCTTGCAGTGAGGAGAAACCAGGACCGGAAAGGAATTTAGGAGCTGCATGGCGTGGTGGGAATGGCACAGAAAAGACATCACGGACACTTGGTGTGAATGCAGGGAACGAAGGAAGGGGCATCTCCAGCTTGGATGCTCTCCCCCTCCCAGACTGCAGCAATACAACACGAAGGTTAGTACACACACACACATACAGGATGTGCTTCAAGGCAGGAAGGTGCACACACACAGACAGAGACAGGTGTTTTCCAAACCAAACTGCCAAAGAGGTGGCTTCCAGGGGCTGAACCTGGACAGCGGACTGTTAAGTGATCACAGGAAGTGGAAAATCCCTTGGGAACTGGACACACCAAGTACAAAAATCCCTTTCCAACAGGACATACCAGGTTTGCCACGTGGGGAGGGCTCGAATGAGCAACGTGCCCAGGTGAGGAGCTGCAGCCCCATCACCACCTCTGTGGTGTTTGTGGATTAAATTTGTGGCCTTGCATCCGAGTGCTCTAAGGGCAGGAGGGGTTTGGAGATGGAGAAAACGTGAAGGCCATTGGCTGAGAACAGTTTTTCCCCTCTTCTGTTGCCAAAGGTGAAGACAAGGAAATAAAAACATTTTGGAAAGCAAAACTGGAGACTCGAGTGAAGCAGGTGCTTCATTTTCCTCCCCCAGTCTATCTATGCTGGTCAGGGCAGAATTGATAGATGCTGTGCCTGATGTCACACACTGCTAAAAACAATCCTAGGCCAGAGCTGAGAGGGAGGGAGGGGACAGGAAAGGTAGAAACATCTCTTGAAAACAAGTCACTGTCTGAAAATCACCACCCTACTTGGCAAAACATGAACCAGAGCAGGAGGGGGTGATTTCCCTTCCTTCTGAGCAACATAAGTAAAACTTCCTGCAAAAATTTCCCTCCAAAGTCGTGCTTCAGAGATCTGAGGGGAGAGGCGGACCCTTCTGCTTCTAACCCTTTCCCAGGCTGTAAGTGACACACTGCTGCTGGGAGACACATCCACAGTTACACATGCCAAGAGTGCTTTAGGCTACCAGGATCTCACCTGGAGCTGTAGTCCTGCTCCCCAAAACTCCCGTGAGCCCAACACACCCACCCCTGTCTCTGTGCTGGCAAAGGTGGAGGCATCAACCTCCTGCTGCACCAGGACAAGGCGTCGGATACTCCCAGAGGCTGTGCACCTTTGGGAATATTTTCTGAGCTCACCATAGGAGTAGCCATGCACTCCAAGACCATGTCCATTCAGCAGGTCAGATATGGAGGTAAGTAAGACAGATATGAGCCAAGAGAAGAATTGCCAGGTCAGGTTATCCCCCCTCACCATCCTGTCCCGGGACTGTGCCAGAGGCAGACACTGCAGAGGCAGCACCTGAGGAATGCACACCTCCCTCTGTCCCTGCAGCCCCTGAATTCACCCATCCATCTCAGCTAAAGGTGCACAGTGGGCTCTGTAACAGAACTCACCCCTCTGTGTCACAGCCTCTCTCTAATCATCACTCCTGCCCTGCCCACGGGCTGCGGCTGCTGCCAAGCTCCCCTTGGACCTCATCTAATCTCTGACCCAGCTTAAACCCAAAATGTAAGGGGTTTTTATGACACTCTTTGCAGCAGCCAAGAGAAGCCTAATGGAAGCTTTCAGAGCCAGATCTCCTCACGTCTTGCTGTTTAGTGCTGAGCATTGACCAAAGCACTAAACACTCTCTCTCCTCCCCCTCACAAGGTCTGGCTTTAGAGCCAAGGTACTCACCCATGAAATCAGGCTGCTCCCAAGGGCTGGGAATTTGTTACCATTTCCAACGCTTGGACAAGTTACAAATCCTTGCTACTACTGTCACAAGACGGAGGTAAGAAATCCACCCAGGACAGACTCCAGTGCCCTTGAAAGGGGTTTCCCTGGTATAAAGCAGGTAGGACAGTATAACTCTCATGGGGTCCTAGGTCCTCTCTGCCCCTAAGACCAGATCATGTCTCCCCTTTTCCTGTCTTCCCATGTGAGAGACCACAGCCTTCAGTGGGGGGAAAAAAATCCAGTGAAAGGCCTTATCCAAAGCCCAAAAAAGTGAACACAAATAGTCCAGCCAACCTCGAGGGAGCTTGGACTGAGGTCACAGCACCCTGCAAAGCCCAGCCTAACTTTAGGAAATACTAGATCCAAAACAAAGTCTCTCTATCCCAAATGCTGCCCACGTGACCCTGGTGAGCCCTGGGATCCTGAAGGCTGCAATGGGACTTCTCCGGGCCACAGCACAGCCCCTCTGGTCACTGTCCCGCTGGCAGCTCAGCCAGAGGAGTGACCTGATGTGACATCCCAGGCTCACACTCGGCTCTGTCACGCTGCAGCCTCCACCTGCAGCCACCCTGGTTCCTCCGGGGCACTTCTGAGGTGGGTGTTCCAAGGTGGGATGATGAGCAGCAGGTACACAGACACCGAATAGGGATCACCCATGGCTGTTGGATCAAGGAGCTGCCTCTTCCCTGCCACTGCCCCTGCACTTCCCTCGTCCCAGGGTGGCTGGACAAACGCCCCCAGCCCAGCGCAACAGGCGAGCTGGGCCTTAGCACTCCCCTTCCATCTTCTTTACCACATCCCAAGTTAAAACAGAACCAAACAGAAACCAAAACACAAAGTGGGGACTCCAAATGGGACGCAGAACACTTTGGACTTGAAAACGGGACTGCAAGAGAGGGGGAGGGTGTCTCCCAGGGAGGACAGCAGGGGAGGGGAGGGGACACCGCCATTTACACCGATCAGGAGAAGCTGTAATCTATACACAGTGGTATAAGCCAAGATATATTACATGAAAGAACACACTGAGTGCATGGAGTTACCCACAGCGGGTCAGACTGGCACAGTTGTCTTGAACAAGACCCTGGAGTTGCAGTTGGTGTTTGTCATTGACCTATCTAGCTCGCTCTCTCTATATATAGCTATGTATAGAATTTCTCTGCATGCATTTGTCTCAAAAGGAGCTGTACAGCTGGGCTGGGTTTCTCATCCCCACCCCGTCTCGGTCTTCATTTTTTCCGGGCTAGGAACGCCACTCCCACAATCACAGCCAGCGCAGCCACCGCCACTCCTCCGACGATGATCAAGGGCTTCATGTTGTCGAAGAAGCTGCCCGGTGACTCCTCGGAGCTGTTTCCCTTGTGGTCAGAGTCAGGGGACTGGCCGCTGGCCTCCTGCGTCTCCGTGGCGGCGGGGCTGGGTTTCAGGTTGCTGTGGTTGTTGGCGATGGCGGCGTCAGCGCTCGCCTTCTTGGTGGCCGTGGCAGGAGCAGGCTGCTCTTTGGGGGCTTCCTTCTTGTCTGCATTCGTGGCAGGCCCAGGGTTGGGCTTTTCCGGCTTCCCGGAGCTGGCGGCCTTGGCGTCGGGTTTGTTTCCGCTTCGGACGTTGCCTTTGGAATCCATCCTAGGGGTGCTGTGGGCAGCGACTGGATGCGCAGGGCTATCCCGGCTCTTCTCCCTTGCCCGGCTGCTGCAGGAAGCAGAGGAGCCACCCGAGCTCAAGGCCTGGGAGCAGTTGTCTTGGGATGCTTGTCACACTGGCAGTGTCCTACCTGGACATGATACAGCACCTGGAGGGGGAAGCAGAGCAAGGAGAGGTGAGTGACAGGGCAGAGCGAGCCAGCGTTGCTCTGCCTGGAGGTGACGGAGGAGGACGGAAAGGAACACTGGAAAACTTTTGGCTCCTTCTTTCAGAACTGTGAACTCCATTCAAAGCAATCACTACAGGCTCTGTGCCTGCAACAATCACAGAACCAGAGAACAGCCTGGGCTGGAAGGGACCTTAAAGCTCACCTTGTTCAAACCACGGGCAGGGACACCTTCCACTGGATCAGAGGGCTCCAAGCCCTGTACAGCCTGGCCTTGGACACTTCCAGGGATGGGGCAGGCACAGCTTCTCTGGTCAATAAGTGCCAGGGCCTCAGCACACTCACAGGGAAGTATTTTTTCCTAATATCAAACAGGAACACCAAACAAGTTGGACTGACTGTCATCTATGGCTGCCACATCTGGGCATCCATAGCCCAAGTCCATCCTGGCTCTGTGTGCATGAGGCCATCAGTCAGCGATGACAAACTCACATCCAACCAAATAAACCTTACTTTGCCATTGCTCACCATTTCCATTCCTTCTGGGTAAGGAGAGAACACTTTGTTCCATGGGAAAGCAGATGGCTAGATCCTCCCTGCTTGTCTCACCCTCCACCCTTCCTGTCGCAGCACTAACCCAAGGTCCATTTAGGAAGTGGTTAATAAGTGATCTTGTGTGATACTCTCCCTCCAGATGGGTACTGCAGGAAAACCAGGATTAGTTCCTCAGTTCTCACAGGTATCAGGGATAAAAGGATTACTCCTGCCAGCATTTTGGTGGAGCAACAGCAAAACAAAGCAAGTGCCAGATCCTCAGCTGGTGCAAAACAGAGAATTGACAGCAAGGATTTACTGCAGAGCTGGATCTCTTGGTGATAGAGATATCTCACTGCTGTCTTCTCCTTTCAGGGTCTGCTGGACTTGCCCATGGAGCCAAACAGGATGCTGGTGATCAGCTGGGGCTCTCTTCTCCCAGGGAACTGATGGAAGCAGTGAACAGCATGGCTGCACCACGGGAATTCAGCAAAGGGACAAAGTGGGCTTTGAGGGGTTGTAAAATCACCACAACAACCCCACCCCACAAACCTGGCAGGGCAGGGTGAGCTGAGGATGGAGTTCCTGTGGCTGCACTTCTGTATGATGGGAGGAGAGGACAATGCACTGGGCACTTTGCCACCAGGCTCTGGCAGTTCAGCACCACATCAGCTCCGAGCTCAGGAAATAGAGAGAAACCAGGAGGCAGCGGCGGATCCGAGCCGCCGGCTTTGCTGGCTCCCCGCTGACCTTCAGGGCTGCCAGGAGCCTGCCGGGAGCTTTCTGCCTGCTAAGTGAAATCAGAGCTCATTGTCTGGATCGAGAGCTGAAGAGGCTCCTCAAAAACCTCAGCAAGCAGAGGTTCCTTCCACAGCGGCTCAGAGGGCAGATCACTCCTCTAATGACAGGAACAAAGTCCCAGGGCTGCAGCAATGATCTGTGCTGCTGACTCTTCTGGAAAAGAGGCTGACAAATGTGGGGCTTTCATCTCCATTTAGGCAGGAATGGAGGAAATCTCACAGAAATGCCAGGTTTGGGTCGAGAGCAAAGCTGGGCAACACCTTATGGCTCTTAAGTATGAGATGGAAACACCTCCCTCTCCTGCTCTCCCTTGCCAGCCATTGCTTGGTGGCCACCAGCTGCTCCAGTACCAGTCAGCTGGAGCAGACTGAGGGAACTGCAGCACCAAAATAATGGAATTCCATAGCTCTCACAGAACAACCTAAGTTGGAAGGGACCCACAGGGATCTTCCAGTCCAGCTCCTCACACTGTATCAGGCCCACTGACCATAAAACCCCGTATTTCTCATTGACTGCAGCTGGACAATGCTTGCATTCCCTAGTTTGGGATAGTAAACCCTTTTGGAAAGCCCAAACTGTGCCACTCTCAGGGTTTGCTGAGTATGTATCAGACACTTGGGCATCCTGTACCACACAGACCCCACCCCGGATGCTCACCCAGCTTCAGGCATCGCTGTGGCTTACCACTTGGGAGGGAAACACGGGTCTGGCCAAGTGCAAGAATATTTTCCTCTCAGTGCTCATTCTATAATATTTCTGTAGATATCACCTAGCCTCACCTTTTCCTGTGCTTCCAGAGAGCATCCATACTGCTCTGTCAGCACAAGTCCTACATAAATCCAGGGCTGAGGCTGCACACAATCACTCCCAGGACTCTGCTCCTCTGGTTTGGGATCAATTTATCCTTTTTTTCAATCTGATACAATGAAACACAAAGAAATAGTAAGAGGAGCCCACAACTGAAGTGGGCTCAGAGGTTACAGCAGGAAGAGTCAGGTTAATCATAGCATAAATATTAAATTACCTTCTTTGTTGCTTTGATATCAGTTAACTGGGCCACTCACACACTGATATCCATGTGGTTGTAGCACATGGACCAAGCATTAAACTTCTGCTCTTTCCCTAGGGAAACTATATGCAGCCTATGGAGATGGTGAGGCAAATCACAAAGAGGGCAAACTCACCTTTTTGCTGAAAAATGGGGACCCTGCACAGCCCAGGCACCTCAGGGTTTACCCACACCCCTCACTGATCCAGATTCCTGGGGGCAGGAAAGCTGGTTTTGCTTGGAGCCCACGCCGAGCTGTGGAGCTTTGTCCTGCTGCCATGCCCTGCACTGCCACAAACAGAATTTCCTGCTTCTAAGTGAATTTCCACTAAAAACAACACAAACCCCTCACACAGCTTAGAAAAGGTTTTAAAAGACGTAGAAACCAAACTAAGACAAAAATCAATATTGGCAGTTCTTAAGTGCCTGCATAAAAGGGCTTTTGTCTGTGGTTTTCCATCACTGCAAGTAGCCACAAGATCGCCCAGCACCTCTCCAGACCCTCTGGTCTGGTTCCTCCTCCGGTTCCTGGGTACCCTTAGCAGCAGATCTTCTTCCATCCCAGTACTTAACCCTCTTCTGTGTGCTCTTAGCTCCCTACCTTGGGAATCATCTCTCCTCTCCATCCTGTCCTTCCAAGGGCATGACCATGGGCTCACCTTTAAGCACTTCTGTCTCTCCCAGACTGAAGAGAGAGGTGCTTTCCTCATTTCCAAAAACTAAGCCTGCACATGAGAGCTCCCCCCGCTTCCTTTGTCTCCCCCTCTTCCCTCATTCCATCACACCAAGTTTTTCTCTAATGACACATTTTCCTACCTTTGCTTTCTTTTTTATAGCTCCTCACATCTTTTTATTCCTCCCTTCTCTCCTGTCAGTTGCTGTCTCTGCCTGTCTACCCATCCCCCCCCGCTTCCAGCTCCCTCTCTGCCTCCTACACTGGCAGCAGCACTTGGAAATAAGATTTTGTGGGAGACAGGCTTCATTCCCTCCCTTTTCCCTGCTCCATGCTCTTTTTGTTTAACAATCAGTGCCCTTTCAGGGAGGTTCTCACTGCCAGCAGCTAACCAGCTCTTTCCCAGGCTGGGAAGAGGGAGCTGGCCTGAAGAGGGATGATAAAGGAGAGAAAGGAAAAGGAAAGCCTTCCAAATTGCTGCTGCTGCAAGGACTGGCACACAAACACCACAGCTCCCCTGGGATGCTCTCAAGGTCAGTGCAGTCAGACTCACCCAGCGCAACAAGCTGCCCTCCGCCGGAGCAACAGGCCAGCAGAGGAACAGCTTCCTTTGGCTCCCTGAAGGGCACCTTTCCTGCCTCAAATCACAGCAAATCACCAAACAAATCTATTCATCTGTCTCCTGCGTGCACAGATGAAAGCTGCATCAATCCTGCACGGAACAGAGGGGATGAGTCATTGCTAAGCTGTGCCACAGCACAGCTCCATCAGGGTGGCCCCTTCCCTCTGCAGGGACCAGACCCATCCCCAAATCCCCTCATCCTCCCCTACTGCTTCCATTTGGCAGGGAAAGTCAGTCACACAGCAAGACCAAGGAGCTGCTCCAGGGTGTGGGTCTGGGGTGCAGTGGGAAGCTCATCCATACGGTTTTTCCCTCTGTTATGGAAAGCAGCTCATTTCCATTGAGGACAATTGTGTCCTCAACTGCCACACTGAGATAGGCAGCAAGGAAGGATTTAACAACACAGTGGGGTTATGTATCAGGATTTATCCTGCTACAAAGGTCCATCCCTACACTCCAGGTGTCTTCCAGTTGGAAGCATCCATCTTGGAAATAGCTGCTGACCATGTCTGACCTGGAGCAATGCTGTGCAGAAAGAGCCAGAGATGGCAGGAAACACCTTATCTTCAAATCTTCCCCCTTATCCCCTAATCTCCTCTTCCTTCCTTTGTCACTCCTGCCTGTCTAGAAGAAAAGCAGTCATCCCCTTGTGCACAGGACAGACAGACACTTGCTCTTCCTAAGGAAACAGCAGTTGGCACCAAAGGCCACTCTGGCACAGCGGAAGGAGCTCCTTTCCCAGCACTCTCACCATCCCACTCTTCTCCACCTTCTCGTCAAACCCCTAAAGAATGCAGCTTGGACCACCCTGCCCTTTGGGAAGTGTCCTCAGAGGTCTGTGCCTATCCCCTCTGCCAGGTGTGACGTGATCTTTCAGGGCTGCAAGGATTTGCGTCCAGTCCCCTCCTGCAACTGAGCAGCATATCCTGTTTCCCGGTGCTTCAACTCCCCCTTTCCAATGGGGAAAACCAGCATTTCTCCCTTTTTCTGAGCTGCTGGGGGAACAACCACGTTAAAGGCAGGGAAATGCCAGGCAAGCACCCAGGAGAAGGACAGCAAAGTAGTGACTAAGCCTTTCCCCATGCCCAAGAAGTGCAGTGAAGATGGATGAGGTAATGCACCGCCTCTGATATTACCATAAATATTAAAGCAGCTTTACATAAGGAGCTTGTGTTCCCTCAGCTGCTATGAGCAGCTCCCCAAGGAGGATTTAGCTCCCTTCCAGGCTATTTCGGCCCCCGGCTCCTGACGCAACGCACGGCAAACGTGACAAAACGCAACGCAAGCCCCACGCCAGCAGAGTCACTTGTCACAGATGCTTTCAAACAACCTCAGTGCTGCACCGCCAGGGACAGGCTGTACAGGAGCCTGCTGTGCTTCCCAGCCCTCCCAAATCCAACCCTCGGAGACAGCAGCACCAAGTCACAGCAAACACCGGTGACCCACTTCACTCTTGATGAGATATTTATGAATCCTTTTCCCAATCTGTTGTTTGTCACTCCCCACATCCCTCCCCCCATCTCTGGATTAAACATTTCCCTCTCAAACAAGCCCTTTGAATCTTGTTGTGGAGAGTGTCAGATGCTGGAAGTATTTTAGCAGTGGCAGCAGCCTCAAATCGCTGCCACGGGGGGAGATCTGCCAGCCAAGCCTCTGCTCCATGGCTGCGGCAATTCCTGCGGCTGCTCCGAGCCACAGCACACTCCTCACTGGTCCAGCTGGTGCTGTCAGTGACCAAAAACCTGCACCCACCACCCCTAGAGCCCCCAGAGAATGACCAGAAGCCCCTCCTCACTCCCAGTGTCACCGAGCCATGTCCCCTCTGTCCCAGGCTGGGTGATGCATCCACACTCAGAGATTGGGCTGTACCTGGCACCAAGGTGAGGTGTGGAAACAGGATAGGTTCCCGTAGCCCAGCAAAAGTGGTTTTGCCCTCCATCTGCAAAGGGAAGGGCTCTGGGATGCAGACCCTGGGTCACCAGCTGCACAGAGGTGGGACACCGGTGCCAGTGTCCTCTCTGGAGGCTGCCCAGCCATGCTGCCCACACAGGTGACACAGCACTTCAGACTCCCCACCAGCAAGAGCCCAGGAACAGGACATTTATGGTCTTTTTCTGCACCATAACCTCTGCAGATGACAAGCTCTGAGCTAAGCGGCACCGCTGCAAACCACACACATCCTGTCCCCAAAGAGCTGCTGGGATGGACGTGGCAGACATTTTATTCTCACAGAGATGGAGGCGGCGTTGCAGGCACACCACACTCCTGCCAGCAGCTCAGCCTGTGTTCTTTTGGGGGCTTTTAACCCCAAACACAGCTCCAACCCACCCTGGTAAGACACCCTGCCTGTACACAGCCACGTGCACAGCAAAAACCAGGCTCTATCCAACAGCCGTGGGAGAGAGAAGATTTTGTCTCCAGCCACGTGCTCCGACTGACTCCGTAGGGGTGGGCACTGAGTCACATCCGGCACAGAGCTGGCCTGCGGTCGGCAGGAGAACTCACACCTAGCAAGGCCCCTCAAGTGCCACCAGCACCCCCCCCGTACAGCTGCACTCTCAGACACATCTTACAGAAAAATAATTTCTAGAATTCAACAGAATCTGGAAATACTTTGCTGAGGCTGAGTTGAAAATACCCTGCTGCAAAGTCTGGCTACTCAGGGTCCTAACACAGTCCCCAAGCCCCTAAAACAGGGTTCAGAGCACCTCAATTTGCTGTGCCAACCCCACTTTAATCTTGGGGTTGAACCCCCTTCAGACAGAAAATCAAATTATCTTTTCCCCTGTATAGTTCCATTCTTCTGTAGCACAAAAAAACCCCGTAGCTTTCACCCTTCAAAAATCATGAGGTGTTAGATCTTGAGCCTTGCCCTGGCAGGGCTGAGCATCTCTCACCCCAAGACAGAAATTCAGGGAACAAAGCAAAGGCTTCTCAGCCAAGATGACCTTTTTTTCCATGGCAGCTATTTGTCAGGACACTGGATCAAAGCACTGGAGCAATAATGGGGAATGCTTTGGGAGGCATAGCATCAACAGGAATCCTGGAGCCTTAACCTGTGAGTGTGACACCTCACAGAGATCTGGGTGCATCCTTCACCCTACCCTGGGCAACCCCTCATGTCTTGACTTTTGCAAACACACTCATTTCATTTCTTTATAATGTTTTTCGAGCCCTCCCAGAGCCAAAAATTCAATGCCAGCAACACCCTGGCTGGGACCATGGGGCTCATCTTGGTTCTCTGCTCAGCTCTGGGTCTGTGGTGCCAGCTCAGGGATAACATGACAGGGTCAGCAAACATTCTCCACCTCTTGGAAAAGGGTGAACACTCATTCCTTCCCACCACAAAGCCCTGCTCCTTACCCCGGGCCTGCCAGCACTTGGGAAAAGCCTTCGGGAAGAGGGCAGACGCTTCCAAACTGGGGTGCTGCTCCCAAAGCAGCCACAAACCAGTCCCCAGCTTCAGGAGGCTGATTCCCTTTCTGACAGATCTTGCTTTTAAGGCCTAGTCCTGTATCCCCAATTCAATATCCACAAGCAAAAAAGGATGAGGGATATATGTGACACAGAGAAATAGCCCCAACCACTCCAGGAAGCAGCAGCAAATTCAGCAACCCTCACCAGTTTATGGGCATCCTAAATCCACCCCTTCTGTCTGATGCAGCATCACCCCC
This sequence comes from Oreocharis arfaki, assembly GCA_013398015.1. Taxonomy (NCBI): domain Eukaryota; kingdom Metazoa; phylum Chordata; class Aves; order Passeriformes; family Paramythiidae; genus Oreocharis; species Oreocharis arfaki. The sequence continues at coordinate 35,352 of VZRR01011371.1, forward strand.
TTTGTGGCTCAGCTGGGGCCAGCAAAAAGATTCTGGAAGCAATTCCTCACACGCAGAGTTGGGTCTGGAATCTGGCAGCCCCTGGATCTGCAGGCATCAGCCTGAAAACTGTTGCTCTGCAGCTGAAATCCAAGAAGCCACTGCGGGCAGACGAGGGGCCAATTCCGCACGAGGCAGTGACCTTCCAGGGAGGCTCCCCACACTCACTGGGGTAAAACCCATCCCTTACCTTGTACAGCAACACCAGGGGACTCTCCTTCCTGGCAGAAAACTGGGAAGCATCTGGGGAAGGATGGCCAAAGCTCCTCCAGCATGGAAATCCCTGCTCAGGGAGCTCCGTCCCTCCCTCCACCCCGTCTGCCAGCCCTAACACGTGATCCAGGATGGGGACACTGTGCCAGGGTGTTCTCCAGCCCCCCATCCCAGCAGCCTGCCCAGGGAGGGAACGGAGGCAGCAGGATGAAAATCCACATTTAGGGGAGATCCGGGATTTCTTCCCCCACCCTGCCACAATATCACAGGGTTAGATGTTGGTGTTGGGTACCGTGGCTGAGAAAGGACAGATGGAAAACGCTGAAGGTCAAACCTGTGAAGGTCAGACTTTTGGAGGTGAGTCCTGAGATGGAGCAGGGAGCTCAATCCAGCATAGTCCATCCTCCCTCTCCTGACGGCATCTTGCCCAAGCCCCACCCAGGAAAACGGGGCTGCTGCAGGAAGGTTTCCTCCTCGTGTCCCAATGCCCAAGTTCTGCCAGCTTGACCTCGATTCAGTTTTTAAAATCCTCTTCTTTCCCCCTTTGCCCCTCCCCAGAAGGCACCAGAGGGACAAAGAAGTAAACAGGAGCAAATCAACAGGTCCCTGCAAGCACACATCACAGGGATGCACATGGATGCGCAGAGAGCAGGGACATAAGACTGAAGGGCCCGAGACATTCCCAAAGCATTCCCTCCCTGGAAGCACACACCGTGACTCAGGAGCCCCGGTCTGGTATCCACCCCTCTCCCACTCCTTCGGTGCAATATTGTCCCTTAAAACAGGCACTATTGCCTCTGACATCTTTCTCCCTTTGGGGTGTTTTGGGGCAGATTTCCCTTTGTGAGCTCCTCTCCAGCTCAAGCCCAGGGTCAAATCAAAGGATACACCCCCTAATTGGTATCAAATTCCCCCTGCCTAACAAAACAACCCCCTTTCCTCGGAAAAGGTGAAGGCTGAACCACGCTGCCGGCTGTTCCTGCTTCCCTCCCACCTCAGGACTGACAGAATTAAACAGAGTCATTAAATCCATCCAGGCAGAGCAAAAGGCAAACAAATCCCACTGTCCATGCAGATGGGGGGGAAAAAACAGCTGGAAAACTGCTCAAAACCTTTCAGGGAGGTGCACCAGCACTCCTGCCAAGGCCGGAGGGGCTTAGCTGGGGATGCTGCTTCCCCTCCTCCCTCCCAGCAGCCCTGTTTCCGGCACATGGCCGGCTCCGCTTCCCTGTCCCCCGCGCCCTCCTGCCTCCGGAGCGCTGCTGCGGCATCCAGGGCCTCTCCTTCCCGCCGGCCCAGCTCGGATCGGGCGGAAGGGCTCCGCTCGGGCTGGACGGCACAGCCCGCAGAGGCGGCGGCTGCAGGTACGTGGAGGCAGCAGGAAGCAGCGGGCAGGAAGCGGGCAGGAGGCACCCGTGCAAATGCAGAAACACCTTCTGTGGCTGCCTGACCTTCAGGGAGCAAAACATGGGAGCTGGGACGGGAAGGGAGCCACTCGGGGCCGGCCATCCTCACCGTGCTCCTTGTTTGGGGTCAAAAAAAGCACTTTTTGCCTCTTTCAGGGAAAGCTGTGGGGTGCCGGCTCCAGAGGCAGCCGGCATGGCAGCCCCCGGCCTCCACCCCAGGCGGCTGCGAGGAGGTGGACACTCACCTTGAGCAGGTAGCTCCACGTCTCCATTTCGCTTTGTCACCCTGCGCAGGACATCCGCACGTCCCGGAGCCGGGTGCCGGGAGCCCCGGCCCCTCCGCCCCGCGCCCCCCGTCCCAGCGGCATCCCTTACCTCTGTCCTCCGGCCGGACGAGTCACACCTTGGGAGATGGCTCTTGCGCAGAGAGGAGGGAGGGAGGCAGGCAGAGGAGGGGGGGGGGAAACTTGGGAGTTTCCCACAATGCACCTCTGCAGACTGCATGAAGATGGAGAGCGCGGGGGGAGGGCGCTCCAATCCAGGGGGAAGGGCTGGGATCTGGAGGGGCAGGGTGCCAAGGGGGGGCTGCTGCATCTCCACGTCCCTTGTCATTTGGGGCTGAGCTGGCTCAGCAGTTCAGGGTTGTCCCTGCGGCACTGACCTCTCTGCTACTCCGTTTGTTTCTCCTTCAAATCCTGCCTGGATTTGCAGCAGTTACAGGAAACACAGCAACAAAGTGGGGGCAACACACTGGAAAAGATATCTGGCAGGGGGGCAGCCTGATAAATTGAGATGTCTGTGTGTAGACCACAGGCAAAAGGAGTATGAGCCTCCCCCCACCAGGATAAGGGATTTCCAGCCGAGATGATCCCTGGCAGGGAGTTAAGGAATGCCAAACTGACTTGCCAAGGAGAAGCTCTGCACAGTGCAGGGAGGACACTGAAATGCTGCACCTTGGGGTAGTTTTGTGCCAGCTCTGCTTCCCTTCTCCCCAGACTGCTCCTTGTACCAGCAGGCTGGGGTTTGACACCCCTTCCCAGACCAGAGCCAGGCATGCAGCCCAGTCCCACTGCGGAGCACTGTCAGCCAGCCAGGCACTGCCAGGCTCAGCCGCTTCCTCCTCTTCATCCTCACCAGCTAAAAGCAAAGAGCCCTCCCTATCACAGCCTCACCCATCTAGCCAGGTACAGGGCTCGAATTCCCATCCCTGGGCCACTTCCTGCTTGTATCCCAAACCTCAGCAGGTTCTGGGAGCTCTTTTAGCCCTTATTTCAGAGCAGATCAGGCTGTGTGCTGCTTGCCCAGCTGCCTCCATCAGTTACTTGGGACCCACCAAACCACCCACCAGTGCCCAGCTAGGTGTATTTCATGCCTAAAAAATACTCAGGCTGCTTAAATCCCGCTGCAAAGGAAAATCCTGCGCGTGTTTGAAGAGAGCTGCAGGATGAGGGGCTGGATGCAAGAACCCAAATCTCCCAGGACAGACTGTGCTTCCAGGGGCTGCTTTGGGATGCAGCTACCCACATCCCCTCGGGGCAGGGATGAGCAAGGTTATGCTGCTGTAGTCCTTGGCTCCAGGAGCCGGCTCGGCTCAGACAGGCTGGCACAGACAGGATTAGCTGTGGCTGATGCTGATGTTCCCTCTGTTCCCTGTCTGGTCCCGCACCCAGCAGTGCCAGCACTCCCTGCTCTTTCAGAGACTTGTGCCAGGCACAGCCAGGACCTTTCCATGGCTCCAAACAGCTGCTTCCCCTTCCTAACGCCTCCCAAATCTGCTGGTCTACTGATGGCAGCAGAGGGGCTGAATTCCTGCAAAGCTGGTGGAAATCCACAGTTTAATGCAGGAGACACCCCCAAACCGCCGCTTCCTGGGCTAGCAAAATCTCTTTGCTACTTCCATATCAGGCAGGAATATCCTCAGGCTGGCAGGAGGAGGCAGGGAGCCTCCTGCAAGTGGAAATCGCTGGGTCTGGTCCCTCGGATGAGCCGAGGCCAGGGGTTTCCGGCGGCGGTTTCCTTATGTTCTCACACTCTGCCTCTGCCTTAGGAGATAAACAGCCCCACGTGATGCTCTCACACGCCTCGGACCGGAATTCACGTTGTATTTAAATTCTGAATTTAAGCTCTTTTTTTTTTTTTTAACTGAGGTAGGAAGAAGGGAAGCAAAGGAAAATCTGTAAAAACAATAAACTTCCTCCATCTCCCCGTGGCAGGGTCACATCCCCCCCTAACACTGTGCAGGCACAGTGAGCAGCAGCCCTGGCTGAGACACAGCAAGGTGAAAATGGCTTTTTCAAGGTCAGAGGGAGTGGGAAACCTTTAGAAACGGTGCTGCTGGATTTGCCCCCTCCCTCTCGGCTCACAGCACCTCCCAGGAGGAGTTAGCAGGGATAAAGACAGCCCTGGCTCCTGGGGAGCACCCTCCTGCAAAACCCACACAGGAATGTTGGTGGCAGCAGCATCCTTGGGAACGAACATAGAGTCGTGGAATTGTTCAGGTTGGAAAAGCCCTCTGAGATCATCAAGACCAAACAATCCCCAGCACTGCCCAAGGCCATCACTATCCCATGTCCCCAGGTGCCACATCCACATGGCTTTTAAATCCCTCCAGGGATGGGGACTCCGCCACTGCCCTGGGCAGCCGTGCCGGGGCTGGACAGCCCTTTCAGTGAAGGAATTTTCCCCAATATGCAGTCTAAACCTACCCTGGCACAACTTGAGACCATTTCCTTTAGCGAGAAATGGTTATCCCCAGAATTATTTGACATCCTGCAAGCAGGAGGTAGCAGGAGGTACAGGGTGATGTCTGGCTCTGAGCAGGGAAATAAGGAATCCATAAGGAGTCCTTAAACTCCCAATGTGCTTAAAACATCCTTTCCCCCTTTCTCAGTATCCCTCACAGGCAGCTTTGCTAAACAAATCATCGTGAAGCTTTTTTTTTTCCATCATGGAAAGAAAATCATCACTTGCAGACAATAAAATCAAGAGGATTACCTCCTCCTCATCCAGACAGAGGTGCCCCGTTCATAAACTGGAGCAGGCAAACCAGGAGAGCAGGTCACAGCACAGGCTCACACCCATCTCATCCCTAAGCATCCAATGCTCCTAAAGGAGCCTCTCTCCTTTCCTAGAGCCCCAGTTACGACCCCCCCACAGCTGGAGAGGGGGGAAGAGGCCACACAGCAGCAAAACCCTGCATCTGTTCGGGCAGCACCGTTTGTCCTTACCTCAAACTCCCGGGAAAGCAGGATGAAGGACGTTTCTCACAGTGGAATGACTTGCTGCAGCAGCCAAGGTGGGTTTGCCTGACAGCAGGAAGTCCTTGCAGTGAAAATCCAAGCCCCGCTCCCCCTGGGGGACTATTTATAGCCTGGAAGGCTGAGCAGCCTCACCTGGAGGCTCCTCACTGTCTGGCATGGGCCTGGGCTCCGAGTTCAGTCCTGGCCACCCCTAGCTGAAGCAGTGCTGGGGGACAGGGTCACCAGCTCTGTCCAGGCAGCTCATCCCTGCAATGAATTACATGGGCTTGTAATTCCTCTATGAATGCATTGTTTAAAATCATGCAATCACAGAATGGTTTGGGTTGGAAGTGGCCTTAAAGCTCACCCGGTGCTCTCAGCACTTTCCAGCAGCCAGCTGGGCAGATCCTTTCCTCCTGGGATGGGGATTAAGGATATCTCTGCAGAGATGTGTGCTGTGGAGCCCAGGGACAGTGCCTTTGTCCTCTGGAGCATGAGTCAGAGGCTGCAGGCAGCCCCAGGCAGTTGCATTTGCTCCCAGGTGGATGAGGATGATAAAACAAGAGTTGATAAATCAGGATCAGGACCTGGAAGAAAAACCCCCAACCAACCAGAGTCCCCAGATCCTCACAAATTATGTCCTTATTTCCCCAGCCAGACTTAGGAAAGCCCTGAGCGTTGAAATAAGCGGCTGCTGATGTGTCAGGAGCGTGGGTGGGCTGGTGGGGAATTTGTCTGGGCTTGGGACTGACCCTGCTCCTCATTGGCACAGAGCACAGGCGGAACAGCAGAGAGCACATGGTCCGGGAGTCCCGCCAGGACAGGGAGCTGGGCACCTGTCCCAGGGAGAGCCCGTCCTTCCACAGGCGCTTCACCGCCCTGACCATGGCCAGGGAGCCTCAGAGCAAGCACGGAGCCAAGGATGGAGCAGTGGGAACGGGCCAGGGATGTGCCAGCGCCAGCAGCGGAGCAGCCATGGCCGTCGCCACCGCGCTGTTTGAACCCGGTGGAGACGGGCAAACCCCGCAGGTCGTGGTGCTGGTGGGGGCCCCAGGGATGGGGAAGACGACGATGGTGAGGAAGGTGATGGTGGAGTGGGGGGAAGGGACGCTCCACACGCAGTTTGACTTTGTCTTCTGTGTTGACTGCAAAGCCATTGCCCTTCCCATGGAAGCCAGCGTGGCAGACCTGGTTTCACAGTGCTGTCCTGGCTTGCAAGTGCCGGCTGGGAAGATCCTGGATGACCAGAAGAAAATCCTGTTCATTTTTGATGGCTTTGAGGCCCTGGGGTTTTCCTTGGTTCAGCCTGAAGCTGAGCTGAGCTCTGACCCCAGGGAGGTGAAGCCGCTGGAGCTCACCCTCATGAGCTTGTTGAAGAAGATCGTGCTCCCCGAGGCCTCTTTGCTCATCACCACGAGGCCAACAGCTCTTGGAAGCCTGGGGCGGTGCCTGGAGGGTGAGTGTTACGTGGAGATACTGGGATTTTCGGCAGCCAGGAGGGAGGAGTATTTCCACAGGTACTTTGAGAACCCCAACAAGGCAGACATGGCCTTCAGGTTTGCCAGAGGCAATGAGATCCTCTACAGTTTGTGTGTCATCCCTGTCATGAGCTGGACCGTCTGCACCATCCTTGAACAAGAGCTTTGTGGGACGAAAAACCTCCTTGAGTGCTCCAAAGCCACCACAGGGATGATGGTGTTCTACCTCTCCCAGTTACTGAAGCACAGGGACAGGGACAACCCACGGGTCCTCCAGCAGTTCCTACTCCAGCTTTGCTCCTTGGCTGCCGATGGCATCTGGAAGCACAAGGTCCTCTTTGAAGAGAAGGAAATCAAGGACTGTGGCTTGGACCAGCCAGGTCTTCTCCCCTTCTTCCTCAATGAAAGGATCCCAAAGGAAGGAGAAGATCGTGGGAGCGTCTATGCCTTCGCTCACCTGCACCTCCAGGAGTTTTTTGCAGCAATGTTTTATGTTCTGGAGGATGATGGGGAAATGGTCAGCAGCTTGGGGAGGCTTGAGAAGGATGTAAATAAATTATTAGAAAGCTACAGCAAGTCCAGGAAGGATTTGAACGTAACAGTGCGATTCCTCTTCGGTCTGGTCAGCCAAAAATCCATAGAGTTCATGGACAAAACCGTTGGGTGCAGAATTTCACCACGAGCCAGGGAAGAGCTGCTAAAGTGGCTTCAGGGGAGGCACAGAGGCCTCTCCCACCCTGGCCGAGCACTGAAGGTTTCGGAGATGGACACTTTCCACTTCTTGTTCGAGATGAACGAGAAGAGCTTTGCGCAAAGTGCGTTGGGTCATTTCACTGACCTGGACTTGCAGGACACCAAGCTGGCCCTGTACGACCAGATGGCTCTTTCCTTCTGCATCCAGCACTGGGATGGGCTGGGCTGTGTCACCCTCCAGGGATGCTCCTTCCCCTGGCAGGATCCTGCGGCAGAGCTGGATGCGTCGGTGCCTTGGTAAGTCCTGCCCTTCCTTTCTTTAATGACCCAAAACTGCAAAGATTTTTCCTTCTCTGCCCCAGAGGATGATTTTAAAGCTGTTTCAGCTCCTCCCTCCCGAATACCAGCTTGGCCTTTCCCTGGGTGTTTAGTTCCTTGGCAGAGGAACTCTTGGGGAGAATAAGGAGCACATGGGCTCCTCCTTCCACTGCGCACTGTGGGATTGATGGTGATGGAGCTTCTTGGCTCAACCTGGCCAGGCCCACCTGTGCCCAGGTGCCCCTCTGGCTTCCCGATCCCCGGTGTTGGAATGTTAACTGCACCCTGTGACTCACCTTACGTCGCCCCGGGTGGCTCCAGCAGCACTGTTCGAGATCCTTCACACCTCCAAAGCCACAAAGGTCCCTCCCAAGGAGCCCTCCCGTGTGCTGGAGGCTCTGCTCGGGGTGAGGATGGCTGTGTGCCGGTGTCGGAGCCGGGAGCTCCCGGCACCGCTGTGGGCTGCGCGTGCCCCGCGACTCTGTTCCCCTGCAGCTCGGGAGTCTCGGGAGCCAGAGGACATCCCGGTGCCCTCACCGTGCGGCGGCGGGAGGAGCTGCCCTGCCCCATCTACCTGCTCTGCCGGGCGCTGCGGCACCGAGGCAGTGCCCTGCGGGTGCTCCGGTGAGAGGCGTGTGCGGAGCCCAAAGCGGAGCCGGGATCTGGGGTGTGGGTGGGGGCACCCAAGCTGGGGTGCAGTGGGTGAGCGGGTGGGTGCTGCCCTGCTGCTCTCTGGGGGCATGGGCGAGTGGACACGGGCCCCGTTTACCCGGGGGTGGGTTTGATGGGCAGGTGAGCAGCCAGGACAAGTGTGCTGAGCCCCCGTTCTCCGTGCTCTCCCGCAGGCTGCAGTGGTGCCGGCTGTCCGAGAGCTGCTGCGCGGAGCTGGCGGCGCTGCTGGCGGAGCATCCCAGCCTGGCCCGGCTGGAGCTGGGTGACAGCTCGCTGGGTGACAGCGGCGTGCGCCTGCTCTGCGAGGGGCTGCGGGCTCCAGGCTGCCGCCTGCGCGTCCTGCGGTGAGCACCCCCAGCACCCACTGGGCATCTCGTACAGGGTGGACGTGAGAGCTGGGGAGGTGCCCCAAAGGGTCCCTCTGGGGCAGCATCGTGCCTCTGTCCCACTCTCCCAGGGCAAGGAGCTCCAAGGTTGTGGCACCAGGGCGGGGCCCACAACCATGGTGAGGTGGCACTGAGGGCACTGAGGCGGCTCTGAGGGTCTTTCCCGGGGGTTCCCATCAGGCTGCGGTATTCCCGCATCACCAGCGCCTGCTGCGAGGATCTCGCCGCTGTGCTGGGCACCAGCACGTGCCTGGAGGAGCTGGATTTATCCTTCAGTGAGGGGCTGCGTGATGCCGGCGTGGAGCTGCTGTGTGAGGGGCTCCAGCACTGTACCTGCCCACTGCAGACACTGCGGTAAGGGGCTGTGGGATGGGCCTGTGCTCCCTCCTTCCTATCCAGAGCTCTCTCCTTCCCTCCTGCAGCAGCTCACCAAGACGAGGCCTAAGGCCTCCTTCTCTGCTTCCCTCGGCCCCACAGGCTGGGGAGCTGCCGGCTGTCAGGCACCTGCTGCCCAGCCCTGGCCGCACAGCTGCTGCAGGGGCCCCGTCTCACCTGCCTGGACCTGAGTGACAACCAGCTGGGAGCCCACGGCGTCCTGCAGCTCTGCCAGCAGCTGCGGCATCCTGCCTGCCCGCTGCGGAGCCTGGGGTGAGGGCCCTGCCACAGCCCCCTCCATGCCTGGCATCCCTGAGCTGGGCAGCGGATGCTGCGCAACAGGCGGGGGCGCACCGGCATCCCGGCTGCTTCAGCACCTCCCTCCCCACGACATCTTCTCCTCTTTTCCTGTGTCCTCCATGGCCAGGCTGAGCACGGACGGCTTCAGCCAGGCCCTGCTGCAGGAACTGGACGCCCTCCGGGCACTGCAGCCCTCTCTGAAGATTGGGAACCTCCTGGAGCACGACGTGCCACAGGCGGGGGCCATGGCCCGGCTGCCCTGTCACCGTGGGCTCCTGCCGGGGGGCAGGAAGGCACTCCCCTCCTTCAGGAGACCTCCCCTCCTTTAGGAAAATTCTGTCCAGACACCGGAGGCATTCCCAGCCCAGCTCTCAGTGCTGTCAGTGGGTCTGAGCCTGCCACACCCATGGGGCACAGGGAGGACATCCTGCTGAATCTGTGGGAGGTCCGGATCCTACCCTCTCCCTTTTCCCCTCGGTGTTAGTGGGAACAGCTGTGTGCATTTGGCACACAAATAAAGATCTTGCAGGCAATCCCAGGAATCTCCATGTGATTTTCCCCCTTAGCGCACAGGTCCCAGGGATACATCGGGGCTTCCAATTCCTACCCCACATCCCTGAGGGATGGCTGATGTACCTGGGATGGAGGTGACAGCCCCAGAGTAAGGTCCCAGCCCTCGGAGTGAGTCTCTGACCAGTTTGTGTTTTAATAGGAAAAAAAAGGGAAATTCAGACTGAA
>VZRR01011373.1:1043-32230 GCA_013398015.1 Oreocharis arfaki
GTAGGTGTTGATAGCGGTCCGTAGGTGTCGGCAGGGGTGTGTCGGGGCCTGCCCGGGCCCTCCCCGCCTCCTCCCCGGCCGTTCCCGCCTCGCCCCTCAGGCGGCCCCGCGCGCGCCCCGGCGCCACCTGGCGGCGGCGGCCCCGCAGCGCTGCCCGCGGCCAAGATGGCGCCCTGAGGGCCCGCGGCTGCTGCGCCGCCCGCCCCTCCAGCGCCCGGGCCTGCTCCAGAGCCCTGAGCAAACCCTACCCTGGCCAAACTCAGGCTGTGAGGGGACAAAACGAGTGGAATGCTGGGTGTACTTCCATAGCGCAACTTAGGTCTGTCCAGGGGACGCTCGCAGCGGGCACGGTGATGTCCTGCAGCAGAGGCGTGAGAGCTCGCGCTGGGCAGAGCCTGCTACCGGACTGTACAAAGCTTAGCTTGAGCTCAGCAGGAGTGCGGTTTCACGTGCTACAACTGCTACACAAACGTCAGAATGAGAGTTAGAAGTTATACACTCGAGGAGATTGCTATTCCTAACTGAAAATGTACAACCCACCAACGCTAAGGCAACTCTCTGTGGAAGGGAACCAAAAGCCCCATTCCCATTTCTACGGTGCAGGGCCAGGCCCACCCAAAGACACAGCCAAGAAGACGCAGCCACAAAAGCTGTGATCAATTCTCAAGCAGGAAAGCACCTACATTACACAGCTGCTTGGAGCAGGCTACCAAGATGTGCAAGGATCAAGAGAAGTCAGCAGTAAAACAGGTGTTTAATTTCAGCTGAAGAGGTCTGAAGGAAACAGAACGACTTCCAAGGAGCAAAGAACACAAATTATTTCTGTATTCCTTGTCAGAACTAACAGGCACACACTCTTAAAGATATCCCTTCTGCTGTACAGCACTGTACAGGAAAGTAACAAGAAACTTCCCTATTTCTTATTTAACACCGGTACGGGTGGCACTTGACTAAACCAATAGACTGCAGCTGACATGAACTAACACTTGAATGAAACTTGTTCCCTACTAAGGAGTTCACTTTGCACCATCATCTTAATCAAACTTGAAGATTTGGGTTTTTGTAAATGGTAGCAGCATTAACAAGACTTGTGTCTTGCTCACTGTAGATGTGTAAACGACTAATAAAGTAGATCTTAACCCACAGGTAAGACAGATGCTGTCAGTGGTTTAACCACATGAAAATGATGTGGGTATCCTGGACCAAGCATTGTGTCATCACCTTGAAACTAAAACAAAGATCCCAAGATGTGGTTATGTGTCAGCGGTCTGACTTACTGCAAATCATTGACACCCACATATGAAAAGATGATGTCAAGGAACATGCATGGGAAAAAAATTCTCTGAATAATGAAACTGAACAAGTTTCCCTTTTCTTTCTTGGAGATAAAAATAAATCACATCAACATTTTACTGTCAAAATGAAGGAAGGGGGCGAGGGGAAGCTAATTTAAAGGTTGGTTGAGGAGCATCTTTTGTCATGACAAGAGAAAATTTTAAATTAACTGCCCAAAGAGAACATGACTGACTTTACATCTCCACCAGGCTCAGGTGGGATATCAGCTTCCTGCAGGTCACAAAGGGAACACTCCCAAGTGCTCCCCACTTTGGGTTTTGGAGCCTTCCTCTCTTTTTTGTGGTGGTGGGGAAGTGTCTCAGCCTGCGAAGAGCAACTTCAAAACCTCTGTCTTTGCCTTCAGGGATCCCAGGTGTCCCCTGTTCCTTACCAGTGGAGCTCAGCAGCTGGAGGGGAGCTGGCTGCACCTCGGGTCATCAAACTGCCCATGGTCCCACTCAGTCACATCGGAGCTCAGCCCCACACACCAGCAGGCTTCATTTCTACAAACCAAATAACAAGTACCAGGCATAGTAATTAACAAGAAAAAAAAAAATTCTGAACAAACAAAAGCATGCAAATACTTATTCGGCAGCGGCTCGACTTTACCCAGCACTGCATCCCAGCCACGGGAGCCGCGCAGACCCGTCTCTGCTCATCCTGAAGGAACACCGGCATCTCACTCCTCCCTCGAACCCACCGAGCATGGGCCGGGCGGGGCCGCTCAGGGCACAGCCCCGCCGAGGGCTCGGGTCCGGGCACCGGAGCCTCCGCGGCTGCAGCGGGACCGCCCGGGCGGCGGGAGCTGCAGCCCCCTCGGTACCGCCCCGCCGGGACCCCCGGCCGCACCTGCAGCCCCCCCGTAAGGAGCGGCTCGGGAGGCAGCCCCCGCTCCGCGTCCCCTCCTCCTGGACCGGGACGGCTCCGGCCGCGGCATCCCGAGCGCCCCGGGCCCGCTGAGCTCAGCGCGCCGAGCGCGGCACCCGGCGGTGCGGGGCGGGAGCGGCTGCGGGAGCGGGGAGGGCTCGGCTCTAGTTAAGTCACCGGGAAATTAAAGGGCTGCAGAGGAAAATGCAGCTCTAAGGTGCTTGTAATTTCTCTATCCCCGTTTGCGAGTACCGAAATGATTTGAGGTTAGAGACGTTCAGTTCTAGATTGAGCAGCGCAGAACCTGTGACACACTGCCTAGGTCACAACCAGATGTCGTCCTTTACACCCCTTGTTCCTTCCTTTCTTTCTGTGTTCCTTCCTGCAATATAGAGATCCAGTTATTAACCACCTTGAGCATATTTGAAAGACAGTTAATAGCATTTCAATGTTTAATAAAACACCCAAATGCTCTTTCACAAGTAGTTTTTTGCTTTAAGTTTTAGCTCATTTCTTAACTCGTGAGTTTGCAAAAATACATCTACTTTCCTCATTTTGCTGCACAGGACTGAAAGAGTATGAAGGCAGACTTAGTAACAAGGTTATTACAAGATTTAAGTTATTAGGGTTTTAAATTTCAGAATTACAAGACCAAGCATTTTATGTAACCTTATGCAGCATTCACAAAGTCAGAGAAATCTATGTTTCTACATTCAACTCATTCTCCTCAGCACTTTAAGAATTTCAAATAATTTGTACCCTCCAACAGAAAAGAGAATCCCACTTTTTTNNNNAAAAGAAACCCCCCTTTTTTTCTTTTTTTTTTTTTTTTTTTTTGAACTGGGTCCACAAAATCCAGAACAACAGCAAAGAAGCAAAAGCAAAAAAAAAAAGGGAAAGACCTTGAGGAATTCCAATGTCTCACAAGAGGAACACTCTTCTTGTGCCTAGAATTTACTGCTACAGCTGTGAGAGTCTAAAGGGACCAGGCTTGCCATTAGAGATAGAATCTTTTATTTGACCAGCTTCTGCAGCTTCATAGAACAGACAAACTTTTGGCCATTGCAGAATTATGTATTCCTTACTGCAGTAGGCTGGGACTCTCACCTCCTCCATTAGTCGATCTCCTATTTGCTCCCTACTTTTTACTTTTATCTCCATTTTCTCTTGCAGCTGTGGATAGTTAGGCCATTTTCAGAACTGATTTAGACAGGACAGCCTGTGACACACATCAGCTTTTGTGCTGTAACCACACCAACAAAGCGTTGTTTATAAAAGTACAACCCCCTGCACTGGGTGGTGTCCCCACCTCCTCTGGCTCCTTTCACATCAGCCGCTGTTCTCAGCTGTTCCTCAGTTCTGAGCACTGCCATTCCACCTGTGATTACAAAAAAAGCCATTATCAGTACCTGGCTATTGCCAGGTGCTCACGAGAGCACTCTGGAGAAGTCACTGCGCCACACAGGATAAGAACCATGTTCTGATATGAGGACAATAAATACACTCTTATCCACCTTCTTAAACGTAACACCACAGAGCCTGAAACAAGTCTCTCACTGATGAAATGCCAGGTATTTCCTCATGCTATCAGGTAATAAAATAGTAGATCAATAGAAAGGAATGTTAATTGGAAAGACAGGAAATGATATCTTATTAGCAACACTTCTGAACTCTGTATAAGAACTGCTGGTTTAATAGCACAGCACTTCTTTAATCGCTTTGTGCTTCACGGCTCTAAAGCACTTTTAAATCAAGCACACCACATTAAGACCCCAGAGACAAATTTATCTCCTATGTGAGAGGAAAAGTACACAAGTGATCTGTCAGAGCTGCACAAGGAGTCTGAATTCCTACATCTTGGCTGCAATCTCGCCTCCCCAAGGACCAGCTGTACCATTTATTGCATACTTCTACAACATCCAAGAGTATTGTTACCATCCAACACATCTTCCCTCATGTTAGCATTGGAAGCCATTTATGAAGCTACCCTAAAGCTGATTATTCCTCTCTAGCATTACCACACACAACTACATCTTACTGAGCGTGACACTTGTATTGCAAGGAACACATGTTCAGAGGAATTCCAGAAAGTTTGTAACTAGAATGCCACAGCTAATTCTAAGATAAAATACTTCTAAGGGGTATTTAGCACTGGTCTAAACCTTTCTCCTGTTGGTATACCAGGGAGAGCAGGATTTTTACTTGATTACTTATGAAAACTCTGGGAAGCCTTTGTATCTGTAACCATACATGAATTTTCAATCTCATAAAATAACCCAAGTCCTAATGCCTTGTTAAGAGCTCATCACCTTGAGAAAAGCTAAATGCTGCTGGGTTTAAAGGACAGATGCAGTTAACAGCTGCATTCCTTCCTCAAGGAGGCAGCAGTAAGGAGAGTTAAGAGTCTTCCTTTAAATGAGTTTCTCAGTTTAAGAAAACTGCTGTAGGTATGAGTGCTTTGTAGAAGCAGCGTTGCTGACCTGTGTGAGTGCACTTCAGCCTCATTCCCTTGGAAGTGTCCCAGATCAGCTCCTGTACTGTGCCTCCTCTGCAGAGCCAGTCCTATCAGGCTCACTTTATCCTCAGAGATAGAGGCATTCCCGAGGACACGTTCCTCAGTCTTTGCTCCTGCTGTCTCAGTGGGTGACCCCACGCCCTGTGCCTGAGCCAGGGAACACCGCAGAGGATGCACTGCAGAGAGCTCACACCATTTCAGGAATGCCACACTGATTTCAGCATTCCTCCCAAGTGTCCCGTGCAAAGAGAACAGGACTCCCCCAGCTCCAAGACAGTCAAGCTCCAGTGCCCAGGGCAGCAGCCTGGGTTCTTTGGGCTGCATTCTGAGCCAATGCAGATCCCAGCCTTGCTGTCCCCTCCCCACGGCTCTGTCTGCAGGGCTGGAAAGTACAGAGCACACAAACAAACCAGTCCCGCAGACACGAGGGAGGTGCAGGGCAGAACTCTGTGCTCAGCCCCGAAGCAGCAGAAACAGAAGCCAGACACAAGGGGCTGAGCACAGCCTGAGTCTCTCCTCCCTGGGTAAATGTTTACAAGGGCTGCCAAGGAAAAGAGGTGGGAGAAAACATTTGCAAGTGAAATAGGTTTGAGTTCAAACTGTCATACTTGTAGCAGATACTCACAGCAGCAGCGACAGCCTCCCCAGCAGCACCTGACACGGGTGACGCAGCAGGAGGGACCTAAACCTCTGCCAGGAGCAGTCCTCAGGCAAGCCATCCAATGCAAGGGTTCCTACTGCAGCTGCTGCAGGAGCAAGCACAGCACAGGTGAGCCAGCAGCACCCAGGGACACGCGGTGGGACCCCGCCACCGCCCAGAGCGCAGATCTGCTCCAGGGGAGGGACAGAGGCACATGGAGAGCACTGTCACGAGAACACAGCCAGGGTAGCTGGCCAGGAGAAAAAAATTAGCCTATCTATTGTCACACTTGAGAAAAAGGATACATTCTTCCTCATTTTGACTTGTCTGACAAAGTAATCAAGAAAAAGCCATTTTATTTTTATAGCCATTTATTATTTCGGTCTGTAAAAATATAAGACTAATATACAACTACATCTAGCTTGATTTTTGTAAAATCAATCTTCATTCGGTGAGATACCAATGTACATTATACATTAAAGTTGTAAGAAAAATACTGATATTTGACATTTTAAACAAGTTCATTCATGTAAAAATCACATTGCAAGTAAAATTTAATTAGAAAATACATAATATTCACAAAAATACACATGTTAAAGACAGCTTGTGAGAACATTGTCCTAAATTTAATTCAGGTGTGGAAAAAAACATATGATTCACAGTTAGGCTTGACTTCTCCAGTACCATAGCAGAACTTCAAAGTAAATGCATCTTAATTCTATTAAGAATTTGTTCTTCTTCCTATTAAGGTGCACTTAGATCTCCCAGTCGCAAGGGAGGAATCACTTGTCCCCACCCCGTGCATGTACACGACATATAACACTAGTCAAAGGAAATTTAGTTTTTCATTCCATTCTGAAATAATTTGGGTATTTCATAAATTAATTTATAAAATCTGGATTGAAAATACAATTTACACACACAGGATACTTAATACACAAAGATTACATCAACAGCAGCGTAATATTGTCAATCATGCGCAGCATCCTCACTATCACTTCTGGATTTTTTTCTCCTTTTTTTAGCTATAGATAAAATCTATATAAAACAGTCAAGCCTTTAAGTATTGTCTTCCAGGGAGAAAACAGTATAGATGTTAAAAATTTAGGAGGTAGTGAATGAAAGGCTAACAATATCAGCATATTTTTAAAAAACCTTATACTGAACCCCAGTATCATTTATATATAAAATTAAATTTAGCCACTCATAATCAACCATTGATCATCCTGAAGTAGCAATTTAAAAATATTTTGTAATTAACAGTGTATGTATTAGTAAGATATGGAAGAACTTTAGAAACTTTATGGTAACTGCAGCATTAAGCAATTACATGCTGTGCAGTCTGTCACTGTAACTGTAAATACACATTTTTTAGATTTATTCTTTAAAGTTTTTATCAAGTCCCAAATGCTTAGTTTTACTACATGTTACCAAATTTGTCAAAAAGAACATTATCTCACGTTTAGATTACTCAGTTTGCAGGAAAGGTCCTAAGAGATGAAGTCTCATGCAGTCTAGAGTAGGACCCCAGTTAAATTTCTACAAGTCCTTAATACTGGCATATATATGATTCAAACTACCCATGCCCGTGCCTGGCAGCACAGCAGCCTCGGGGCAGGGACCTGCCCATTTTCCTGGCCAGCCTCAGCCCTCCCAGGCAAGTCCATCCTCCCAGCTGTGATCTGAGCTGCAAAATCCTCATGGACCACATCAGCCCCAGAGTGGATTTCCACGGAATGAAAACGTTACACCTGCATTAAGTGCACTACCAGTTCATTCTCTGTACCTGTGGACCTCTCTTCTCTTCCCATCCAAGTGCCTTTATTCCTTCGATTATTCACAATACATTCAAGTAAACCAAAGGCACAGAAGTGCAAACTAGCAGAATAATGAGTCTCACCCTTCACTGTGATTTCATACAGGAAGGAAAGTCTTTTGATAAAGGAAAATAAAAAAGATATTTTCAAAGTAAACAATCTTCCATAAAGAAAGGAAGTGTAGAGCAGCGCTGAGAGCAAACATGTACAGGTAAAGTCTCCATGTTGCAGAATGAACATTTCTTTTTCTCATTTCACACTAAGTGGATGTAGTTGCTTCATTTTTAATAATTAATAGCAAAACAAGTGAAACACTTGAAAGATCTTGCTCTTGTAAAAGATTCCAGGGCTCTCCACACACACACAGAAGAAACCATAAATAAGTGTGACAAAAGAGCCCCTCACCTGTATTTGCAGAGTACCACTGCCTGCTGTGCCTATTCTCCATAAATCCTAATGGGTATGAATGCCTCTCTTGGCATCTTGGGACTCTACTGGCATTGGAGGTTTGAGAAAACTACTGCTCATGAGATACCAATTTCCAATGTGCATTTTGTAACATCAAACAGCAGGGATCACTGCTGTTTCTGCAGCAGTGTTTGCATCACAAAAACCTGAAACAAACACAGGTTTAGCCTCTGATAGTCTGTGACGACTTTTACAGATGCCCTAACATTAAACGTGCAGTTGGTCTCCTGTTAGTAAAGTTACCAGAGGTAGATTTCCCTCAAAGAGACTGAGGGGAAAAAAGAAAGGGGTCAGTCTCCCTTCCCACTCATCACATCTTCCCAGAGGGTGGAACATGCTCCCAAGCACCTGACTCCTGCTCTGGGGAGCACAGGACCACAGGACAGAACTGGTAGCACCCTACTCCTCCCTACAGGCTGACAGAGGCCACGGGATCCCTGGGGAAATCTTTCTCCCCAATCCTATTAGTCCCCACCTCACTTTCCTGCCACAGCTTCTGTTCCCAAAGGAGGGTCAGGCTGGGAACCAAGGGCCAAAGTGGCAAAGCAGGAGATACAAAATGGGAAGGATAAAAACAATGCTAGAAGCTGCCCCTGCACCTGTCCCAGGGAGTGCAGTGGTTACACACACACACCCCTTTGCTCTTGCAGCATCAGGACTTGTCCTCAGTGTTTTCACACAGAGCAACTCTGTAACATCCACAACGCCCAGCCAGGGGCACACAAAGATCTGCATTTACAGAGCAGCTCCTAATAATGAATAAGTTAATATCACATGGCTCAAACAAGGTCTACTAAAGCCTCATCCTGATTTAAAACATTTTTTAATCCAGGGATTTAACTTAAACTGTTCTAACTTGTTCAAGTTTGAAGAGTCACTTTTATATAATCCAGACTCATTCCAACAAACCTTTGCTAGTAGAAATCTGTACAGTTTCTACTAGGAACTGCAATTTTAACAGAGATTACATTATGCTATTTCCATAGCATTGTTTACATTTGATTTGTTTGTAATTTACTGGGATTAGTAACTAAATCCAATGATATCCTTAAACTCTGCAAACTAGAATGAGAACAGGTCTTTGATGCATTAGTGTTAAGACTTTCACATTTGAATTTCAAAATCAGAGTCATTAAAAGTAAGCTTGCCTGGTCATTAAAACCAGTAATGGTGCCTGACTAACGAGCCCGTGGTTGCACATTCACTCACAAAGGAACAGTGACCTCCAAAGCCCCACTGCAGGTGCTGCCCACAGAGCCCTGTTGTCCCTGCGTCAGCCAGGGGACCAGACCAGCCACCCCCATCTCTTCTCAGCCCACCTCTGGCGTTCTCCCAGTTTCCTCTTGCAAAGAGCCCACCAAGAGTTCTGCCAGCAGAGCAGCAGCTGGACAGGACAGGAGTGAGGGGGCTAAAGCAGCTCCAGCACATGAAAGCAGCACTTCAGAGGAACATGAAACCACAGTACATGAGACGGTCAGCCTCACATGTAGAAAGTTTACTTCTATAGAACCAGTAGTATATGGAATTTAAAAAAATAATAAAAATCAAGTACCTTTAAAAGAAAGCTCACAGCCATCTCTTAGCTATCCTTCATTTTCAATTTAAATTTTCCTCATTCAATTTCAGCCATTTATCAATTATCTTCCAGCTTTGTGAATTATTTACATTGAAGTGCAGAATTAATGAAGTTAGTCAACTTATGTAACTTAATTTCTTGTATTTACTTTTTTTCCCTCCTTTTAATCTAACTGCAGTGCATGGTAGATGGAGAGGTATAAAATGTATTACATATTAAGCCCAATTAAAACATGTATGGCATCCTTACTTATAACAAAGTACACCAATGTAATTTCATAGTGTTATTATAGTTCCATCTTCTTCTAACGACTTACGTCCTGGCTCTGGTACTTCATACTCCATGCTAATGCTGCCTGCTGAGTGTTTCAAGTTCATCTCACTGGAAGGAAGGAATCCATTTTGTGTGGACTCGTGGAGGAGTTCAATTTGTGATAAGGATTCTATGCTTTCACTGGTAGGCGCAGCTTTTGGGATCTGCTGCGGCTCCCCACTGTCTTCAATAATAATGTCCTCCTCATCGCTCTCCTCTTCTCCTTGCAGCAGATTTCCCAGAATGTTTGGAGTGCTGCTGGGAAGGCTTGACTCAGTGGACTGGCCGGAGCTGCCCGAAGTCCGACTGTTCCTCACGACATTGTTCCTCTGGTTGGCGGGTCTGACCGTGATGATCAGGTTGCGGCTGTTTGCAATCATCATGTCTGTAACTTGATCGAGGCTTTTTCCTGACACCTCTATCCCATTCACCTCCAGTACCTCATCATTGACAGCCAGCAGGCCCGTGCTCTGAGCCAGCCCCCCGGGGACGAGCCTGGATATGAAAATGCCCGGGACCTTCTCTAAGCCGTGCGGGGTGACCCTGACGCTGGAGCCGTCGCGGATGTAGAAGCCCAGGGGTTTGTCAGTGCCGTACTTGTAGAGCCGCACCCTGCGGTGGGTCTCGGGCAGAATATCCACGTCTATGATAGAGGACACCGGCCTGAAGTCCTGGGGCATGCTAATGACAATGTGAGGTTTCTTCTTGTGGTTATCCGGACGCAGCACGTTGGATAAGACGTTCTTCTTCCTTGTCATCGTATCCGTCCCGAAGGCACTGTAGTCTGCGTCTTCTGTAAGACAGAGCACATGGGGATTAGAGCCCGCCAGGCATGGCCAGGTCACATTGCTCAGCAGAGGCAAAGAGCTCATCTAGAAGGTGTCTTACTGTCATAGAAACCTTTCTCTCGACTCATGAAACAAAAGCTTTAATGTTATGAGACGCAAAGTTTGAAATACTTTTGGTTTTCTTCTACCAAAAGAAAGAGAGCGCATAAAAAATTAAAGCAAGTTAGCAGCAGCAGACACAAAGAGCTACAGCTGCTTGAGAGAAAGGGTAGAATGGAAAGAGTGAGTACATTCCTAGAAACATTTTAATTTTATTCAGAGTAATTCCACTTGCTAGTTTTCTCTCCTCAGGTTTCAGATCATTGGAAAAGAAAGAATGAAACAGGGAAAGCAGCCAGTGTGCCTATTATTGCCTAGTTGCTGGGAGCCAGCCAAGTGACCTGGATTCAAACTCCAGAAAGCTTATTCCATTCTGCACTCTTCCCTGCCCCCACGCCATGTAGGTGAAATGGCTGTGGAGCAGAAACAAAGAGACCTCGCACACAAATACTTCAAGCAAAACTGTTCATGCAAGCAATGCTGTAACTGCCACAACTTGATACAGGAATAAGCAAATGGCTTAGAGCTCAAAAAAAAAAACCCAAAAGAAAACATATGAGTCCTACAACTACTTGTAAGGGATGAGGAAACATGTTCTGTGGAAGCAATCCTGATTTCTGAAATGCTTATTTTAAAAGGTTCTGTTTTTCTTTTTAATATGCTATAACTCACCAAAAAGAACGAACCTAAATACATTCAGATCTGAGCTTCCTTGGATTTACACTCGTATTTCTGCAACATTGCACACATCTTTGTTCTACAGGGGAACACCCCCCCATAACCAGGCAGAACTGGACTGCACTAACCCTAGGACACAGAGAAGTTGGCATTTCTTTGTATGATCACATTCAGATGCCATTGGTACAGCCAAGAAAGCAGGAGAATGGCTATACATTTCAATCTGTGCACTGGCCTGACTGTGGCAATGCTGCCCTGGTGGCATTTCAGGACAGCTGCCAGTTGCTGAGGAAATCAATGAGTGCACTTGTTTCTCAGGCTGAGATATACAGACATGCACCAGTTAGATTTGGACTCCTCGGACGCTTTAAGCAAAATAGAACAGAGAAAGTATTCCTGGAGCAACAGATTAACACTACTGCAGCATGTAACACTAACTCCTCCCTTCCCAGCCTTTAGGGGTGCTGAAAACAAGAACAGTCCTCCGGCTGCTCTAGGAAGGCAGCCTTGGACCTGGTATTCTAAAAGATAAAGGAAAACAGGAAAAGAAACAAATTTAAATTAGCCCATGGAAAACCTCAAAGGGATTTATTGTCAGCTCCTGGCTTGTGTGTACACAATAGTTCATCAACATGTTTTAGAAAAATGTGTCCTGATGATGGCCTCATTTACATTTCTTTTTTATTTCCTTTGTTTAAAAAAAATAATTACACCATAAGGAAGGCAAAGCTCTTGCTTAGCTGTTTGCTAAACACAAAGCATCTTTTGCATTGATGTTTACAGCTAAAGTTGTTCAACAATTTAATTGACACAATCAGGAGTTATTTCTGAAGATACCTGATTGGCACAGCCCTACTATAGTCTGAAGTCACTTCTGTAGCAATCTCAGCTACTTTGGAATTTAAGGTTTAATTAATATAACATTAGATCTTAACATCAAGCAAGAAGGCTTTATAAATAGCCTAAAATCTGATCTTCACGTGTCTAAGAGTGTTAGGTCAGCTGTGTTGAAGAGCTGGTGCATTAAAAAACAATTCGACCTCGCCAACCAAAGCATATTAACAGGTGAACTGTGTCTGAAGTAAAACACCTACAAAAATGCAAACTCAGCCTTTTCTGTGTAAAAGGCCCTTTGGGATGTCTGACTACGATCAGCTGGTTAAAGCCCTGTACTCCGCTGCCGACAACTAACATGCTGGCTTCTCAGACAACAGGGAGCAGTTCTCTTAATGTTTGCTAAAAATTTATGATCAAAGAAAAAAGTGAGAGAAGTTTTGCCCTTATCTCTCCTGACAACCCATCCAACCAGTTCTCAGTTAGACATCTGGTGTTTCATTGAAAGGATTTTTGCAATTCAATGAGGTGCAATAGCTTCTCTTTTTTTATTGAGAACTACAGTTGTTTACAAAACAACCTGGAAAGGACAATTGTGAAATCAGATCCTAGACAGGTCTTGCTCTAAATACCTTTCAGTGCTTTAAATACAAAGTAACACTTGCACTCATTCCTGCTCGAGTGCAAGTCGCTGGTGACAGCTCCAGGACACAGATCCCAACAGACTGGTGCCAATCAAGCACCCGGTTCACCCCACAGGAAGTCTGGCATGGACTGGATATACAAACACATATTCATTACATCCCAGTAGATCTATCATGTCCTATAAATTATCAAAGACAGTTTGTACCCTTTACTCAAGTTAGATTTAGAACTGTTCCCAACTTCCTTCACAGAAACCACCTCCCAGCCTGCCTTCCACAACTATCAGCTGGTAACTTCTGTCCAAATCAAATTTTCCAGTTAGCAGAGAAACATGAAGATCAGCTGTAACAGGACTGGCTTTGAAAGAAACATTATGTAAATGCCTGTATGCAAAATAACAGATTCAAAAGGACTTTTTAAACAAAAACTAAGAGCAGGAAAACATTTCTTGCCTGTACCTATTTCAGAAGACAAATCAAATCTTAAATTGAGCCGGTGCTTTTGTTTTTAGTAACTTTCTTGTGTTACAGGACACTTGGCTGAAATAAAAGCACCCCAAAACTGCAAACCAGATGTCAAAACATTTAAGAAATGCTGACACACCAGAGGGTAAGTTTTTTGCATTATAACTGCTCTTAATAGTTTAATAATTCAGAACTAGCACGAACCTTAAGAGAGACAGTTAAGGTTAGAGAACTTGTGAGGAAAAAAATAGTGAAAGGCTAATAAACTCATCTCCCCAAATCTCAGCAGAACAGCACACTCTGGGTAACCTCTCTTCCACTGCTAAACAAGTTTTCTAAAGCAATACTCTCAAGTACAAAGGCATCTTTGTTCTGGCACCTCACTAATCAGTTTAAAGCCCTGGCGAAAAATATTTTGGCCTAAAGCCAAAGGACAAGGTGTTAACTACAGATAGTGTGAAGGAGAACGTCTACACGGTGCAGGAAGGATTTCTCCCCCCACCAGTTTCAAGCTCAAGGTGGCACCAATCTGTACAGACTTATTACATGAAATTGAAAACAAAACCCCACAAATGCCAAATCTGGTTTCAATTTTACGTTATTGAAGACAGATTTTTAAAATATTTTCCTGACCCATTTGCAAATCAATGTAGAGTTACCCCTTGAGAATTAAATTTTCAAAGCCCCCAGGTAATTAGTATATTTGAATAGAGATGCAATTTAGCATTTTTTAAATACTACCCAACAAATCTTATAACAAAATATGGTTTTAGCAAACTAACCTCTGTTTTTAGGAAGAGGCCTCAGAACAGCTAGGCTAGTCCACAAAGGGTTGTTTAAAAAGCCAACTGCTCTTACTTCTCACCAAAGTAAAGCTTCTCAGTGACAAAGTCTCTTTCCAGAGGCACAAGTGGATTAACCAAAGAATCTACTTCTCACTAAATACAGCCACATACATGCACAACTTGCAAGAGCTGGATATGGTAATTTAGAATCCTTCGAGGGACTGTTAAGGATATTATAATGAAATGTATATTCTGCTATCTCTATTGTTCTTGTATTTACAATGCAAAGTTCCCCACATCAAGCTGCCCTTCAGCCTGTGCAGACTGTTCCCTTCCATGTTCTCTTCAGTAGGGTTTTTCTCACAGACAGAGTGACTCCCATACATCTGGATTTAATCACAATGCATCAGTTTAACCTTTAAATACCAGATGTCAACAGTACCTGTTAATCTGTTAAACTGCAGAATGAAATTCCAGCAAGGAATGTTTTCTGCAAGCTGACAGCCAATCCTGACTTGTGCAACATCAAGCCCCAGTTTAGATTTAGCACTGGAGCAGTTTAAAGTATTTTTAAGGAATTTAGTGAAATACAATTAGAGGAGGCTAAGGGGACTAATGTGACTTCATTACAGGATCTCTAGGTTTCTTACCACATTAACCGAGACACATAAATGTTAAGGACAAACAGAGAGCTTTCAGAAATGAGGAGTCAAAACAAGGAGAGAAAAGAATTCTTACTCTGGCATAATATTTCCCAAATTCTGGAGTCCCATTATAACAACTATCACTTATTAATAAAACCAAAATCACCTTGTAGCTCCCATTTCAACCCTTCAAGGAGCTTCCTGGATGCAATATACCAAGAAGTTAATACTATTTACATTAGATTTCATTGCAGTCTGCTCATACCTTAAGTTAGCTTTGCACAAATTACAGGTAGTTTGTAAATAGTTAAGACAGTATGATAAAAATTTCATATATTATAAGACAGCGAAACACTTTGTCTCTTCCCCACAGTGGCTTTTTGTCAAAGATCTTAAATTCCCAACTACTGCTGCTGGAAATATAAAAAGTTAGAGTTCCATTACAAAACCCACAAAAATTTTTCAGCTGATTTAAGAGAATGCATGAAAGCCACAAGTAGCCTTGCAGGTGGAAAAGTAACTTGTGTCACTCATTCTAGTTCCAAACCAGCACAGATGAAAGCAGCCCCATCAATAGCAGGTATTTGTTCAGACATTTCTTTTCCATTCCAGAGGCAGTAAGGTTGCTGCAATCTACGAACTAAGCACACTTCAACAATTCATGCTGCACAAAATACGAACTCTCCCTAACTCCCCCAATTCAGCCTTAGTTATAGGCAAGTCATCACAAATAAAATACAGAATAAAGTTATTTCTGTATTTTCCATCAAACATCTGCTCTATATGGCAAAGATGCCACTGAAGGCAAAGCCTCAGTTTCATCAACAGATGTAATTAGTGTGGTCACAACTAATTCACAACAAAGTGTAGTGGGGGACTGTGGTGCCAGCCTGGGTTCTTTATTCCCTGAAACTCCACAGGCAGAAGGCTCTTGTGTCCAGGGGAAGGCAATGACACCTGATACTCTCCACACAGCTCTTCCTGCTCATCAACTCTTGTTCTGATAAACTAAAATGAATTCATCTTACTTCTACTTCTTTGCATTGTATCAACCCCTGGCACCAGAGTAGTGACAAATAATCCACCTGGATCAAATCAAGGTAAATGATGGCAGGAAACTGAAAAAGCATTACAAACGTAACACTAGGACCAGGCAACATTAGACCTGTCACACTCGGAACCATCTAAAAGCATATGGTGTTGAAATACAAACTCAATAATCCCAGTCTGACAAAGTGGTTTATCCCTTCCTGTCATATGGCTACTGTAGGGGATTAAATGGAATCATAGACCTTGTCTACCTCCAGGTTCTGCTACAGCAAATGGTTCATGCCTCTGGCACTTCAGCACTGAAAACACAGGCCTCACCAGTCTATACTATCAACACAAACAAAACACACGTTTTGCCAGCACACAGCAGCTGCTCAGCAGCCACACTGGCTGTGAATATTGTGTTTGTGTCAGGCTGTTGTGGACTTGTTCATGTTTCAGAGTGCGAGTGGATAAAAGGTTCTGATGCCCAAGTATTTTCCAAGGAAGAGATGCCTATCTTAGCAACAACCAGGAACAATACCAGAAGTACAAATACAAACTTCTAATTAGATTTTTTTTCCCTTCACGAGCAAAAGCAGACAGTAGGAACACACAACCAGAGCAGACACACACTTTTAAAGGCAAACCAACAAAGCAAGCAGCCTTCACTCCTGAGGTTTGCTAACTGAAATAAGCTTGTCAACTGAAAACTTCAAAATTTTTTATTAGGAAAGTGTGATAAGAGTAGCACATTACAAAGTTAGTCCTGAATTTATACTTTTATATTACATTTAATACTTAATGTATTAACATTTTTAATTTTACTTTCCACCCTGTAATGGTCTCTTTTCTTGTCTGATCGGGATTGGAATTTTACGTGAAAAGTATCCAACATACAGAGCAGAAAACCTTAGCGGTTTAAAGTTTATTTTCATTTGCTTACATAAAACCAGAAAGAAGCATTTGCTGGAGATTTAACTTGACCTTAACTCAACTAAATGCAAGCAAAAAATCACAAATATAAACAGGTTGCCTGAGGAAGTCCTTGCAAGATATACAAGTTGTGAATACCTTTCATGACCCATAATTATTATGGAATTTGACATGATGAAATAGGACTGAAGGGGTTTTTCCTCCATACATCACACTGTAACTGGATAAACAGATGATTCACATTCTTCAAGTGCTCTTACCTTTTCTCTGAATGAAAATCCTGAGTAGAGGATTGGCTGTAGAAACTGCTTTGTGATAATTGTCATCATTATTGATAGGCAGCAGGTCTCCGTGAATGTCCGTGTACCCCACCAGAACATCAACATTTGGGATCTTGTGCACGTGCTGCAATAATCCATAGAACTCCTCAAACTTTCCAGGTTTGGATCTCTCCAGAGAAAACCGTCGAAATTCTGCTCCAAACTACAACAAAATATATCTTACATCATTAATATGGAAGCAATAGAATTATTTTAATGTTAAACCAGAAACGTTATGGAATTAGAAGTGCACTAAAAACTACAACCAATCAATTTGACGTGGTATAAAAGTCAGTTAAAACAGTTGTTTTTTTTCCCCAAAGTTATAACTAGTTTTGTACCTGAAAGAACATGTACTTCTGAGCATGCCAAAGCTCTTTCATTGTTGCATTTAACGAGAGCTCATCAGCACTAAGGTGACAAACGGTGCAGGGATAACTGCAGATCCTCACAGGCTCATGAAGCAACCACGCTGGGTATTCAGAGGCAGCACTGCTGTGGTGGCTCAAACCAGGACTGTGATTAACATCCTGTGGTATGTGACTACCTGGAATTTTGTTCCAAGAACTACCAGTGCCCTTGAGAACAGCGTGTAGAGATTGTTACACAACTGTGGCTCACCCACGCAAGGCTGAGCAGCCTTCACACCCCCGGCTGTTTGGCCAGGAAGTGAAAATGCCACTTGGGTGAGAAGACCACAAAGAACTGTTGCTGCTTTTCAGTACAACCCACGTGCAGCCCAGCTTTAGGGAGCTGATCTCAGGTCCACTCTGCTCCTACCTAAAGAGAGATATCAGAGGCAACCAGCCACTACCTCTAAGAGCATTCAGAAGATTCGCTTGCATGAGCAAGGCTCAAATCTTCATTGAAACGATCTTATAAATCAGGGTTCTATCCAGGGCATAGAACCTGGATTTTCCCAATCTGGCAAGATTCAGAAAACACGAAACAAAAAATAAAATTAGTCACTGACACTACTATCAGAGGTTGGGTTTGCTTGTAGTCAACATAATCATTCGACAAAAAACCCAGCTCACAAATCCACTCAAGCTCAGTCTCCTAAATCATCTCTAAAGCAAACACTTATTTAAACACGTTGCTTATTAAGGCAATAATACAGTGGGGGCAGGCAGGAGACTCAAATGAGTGCCAAGAAAAGGATGAGCATTTGCTGTAGACTAGACAAATTGTGATTTTTACCACACATAACTAGTAAAATGTTGGTGTTCTGCCTAACAAGGGCAGGACCCAAAGCAAACAGAATATTGGATAAAAATTACTCCAAATCCTCCCTATCAGGCGCATACACAACATACCAGAGATGTCAAAAGGAATTCAGAGATAGCAGCAGCCAGGTTACAAAAACCAGAACAGATTGTATATGAGTTAAAGGATAATAAGCTAATAATTCAAAAAACCTCAGTTGGTGCTTTTTTTCTGTGAATTCTATTGCTGACCTACAGTGAAAATAAAGACTTTAAATAATTTCTTTCACAAGTTTAGTTTTAAACAGAGCAGAAGGGCACATGGAGCAAAATGCTCTGCGTGCAGGTTCGAGCCTCAGTATCACATACTTTGGTGTATGTTACACACAGGAGATGTGGAGGTGCACTTTACCTCACACCTGATTACAATCTTTGGGAGAATAAGAGCTCTGGAGTTCTCACATACAAAGGACTGAAAATAAGGAGACAGGGACCCGTTGTTAGCACGTTAACACCATGCTAACTCAAAACAAGCTACACCTTCAACACCCCACCTTCCTCTAAAAGTGTCAGATAAAGGAATTATCTGGGAACAGTCCCCCTCTAAAAAACCGGCAATTACCGTAACATTAACTAACAAGGCAGAAGGGATAATTCACGCCTGCCTACAAACAAAAGCCCAGCCCACAGGAGGAACTCCCATCACGTCAGAGGCAGCACAGCTTAATCACGACGTCAGTGCAGGACTTCATCCTGCCTCAGATCCTTCCGCAGCTACGGGAGGTGTGAGCCCCACGGGAACCGTCCCCCGAGACAAGCGAAATGGTTCGGCTTTCAAGGATTACACAGTTTAAACATAATTCAGGAATAAAAGTTCAAAAAGCCAACAACCTCACCCTCAGGCTGGAATAAATGTTGAAACTTACCACAGCAAGCAAAGGGCCAGATTTTCAAACGGGCCATTTTATTTTTTCCCACGTTATTTTATACATATTTGGTGCAAATACCAAGAGACTCATAACCCGCTCTTATTTCCTAACACGGTTTGCTCAGTACTATTAGAAAGCAGGTAAAAGACTCAAGTCCAACTGTTCAATTCCATTACGGGAACCCCTGAAAAGGCTGCATTTTCTATCAGATGCTGCACTCCATCCCATGGAACAGGCCTGCACTTCATGTTCTAGAGGAGATGAGACGCTGGAAGAGTAACTTAAGCAGAGAAGGCTCCTTGCCACCTGAGCTCTTTACAAGCACGTGCTGTTCCCCTGCCAGCTCCTCCGGAAAAGGCACCGGAGCGGCAGGACACCAGGAAGGCATCCGGGATGCTCACTTACCACTCACTTATGGGACACATTTCTAACTCCTCTGAACCACAGCATAAATCTGCTCTGTGCAAGTCTCCAGCACTGCCAGAACATGAGCTGCAATGACATTCTCTAGCTTACCAGTTATTAGACTTTACTCAGAAAAAAGTATTATTCCAAGTCATGAGAAAGGGGGAAAACCTGAATTTTAATATCTAGAGAACTAGAAGCTTATTTTGGTGTTTCCATATCATCACTAGGAACTCTAGTCTGAGGTATAAAATTTTATTTTCCTTGACAAGAAAATGGGCTGACTGGAATTCAAGTACTATGGGGAATCACCAGGGCAAGTCCAGAGCAGTTACCCAAACTGAATAAACTAAACTAACAAAAGCATTGTGCTCATACAACTGCAATCACAGTGGGGCTGTGCTGGCCCAGCCTCGTCAGCTGAGGCACAATTATTGATTTGGAATATCTAAATAAAGAGCTGTACATCACTGAGCAGCCTTCAAAGCCCAGGCCACTCCACAGCAACGGCTCCCTCCACCTCCCACACAGGCCTTTCTTCTTTCTCTGTAGAATTGCTCATTTTCATAGAAGGAAGATGACTCCTCTGCAATATTAAATTGAGGTGCTGTTAAATAATGCATTAGCAACAAGTAGTTCTAGGAATGCCCTGAATCCTGCTCCATAATATGCACTTAAGGGACAATCCCTATTCATAAGGGCTACTAATGAATTTTTGTCCCTGTACAAACACCAGGAACACATCACAAGGCTGATTCACTAGATACATTTTAAATCAAGGAAAACACAAAGTGGGGAAACAGTAAACCTACAGTTTTGGGCTGAGGGAACAAGTGATTTGGGTTTATAAGCACATCATACTGATCATTTTCAACCTTATAAGAGCATAAATAAAAGACCTCACCATCACAGTACCAACTGTGCTTAACTGGTATTTGAAATAACAGCTACCAGATATTCCTGTGCTTTCTGGTTTTGGCCGCGTGAAAAATGAACACTTCAAAGAAATCATCCTCATTCAAGCTGTAGAGACCAACCACACAATTTCCAGAAGTTCCAGCACCATGACGTGTTATCCTTAAAAGTCCACACAGCTCAAGTCCTGACTGCTTCACCCGCACTGCTGCTGTAACACCTCACTAGCAGGAAAGGAGGGAACAGAACACAGGCTGCTCCGCTTTGAAAAACAACCCAAGAGATCCATGTGTCCACCAACAGAAAGCACATTGCCACGTGGATGCACTTACAATCTGCCTAGGCAATGAAAAAGGGGTTTTACCTCAACATTTACTTAACCAATAGCCTGATGCTCCACTTAATACTGTACATCCAGCAGTTTTACAATTGGAAATTATTACAAATATAAAACAGAAGAAAAAAATCTAATTTCTCTCAGAATATCAAAGCTTTGTCAGCAAAACCTTGCCTAACCAGCAAATAAAAATTAAAAATAGAAGAGATGGGGACACATGCATGGGAGAATTTATAGAGCTGTGGAAAGCTCTGAGCACAAGACACTGGTGATGTATGCGGGAACACACAGGTACACACTCCTGAAACACTGCCAGGGTAAAAGTCTCTCGGGGTCGCTAAGAGAAGGCAAACTCCACTTTCGGATAAGCCAGCCAGGGCTTACCTCTACCTCTAATGTACGCCTATGCTGTACCCCACAAAAAGCTACGGAGAGACATAATCATTACGGAAAAAAAGGTAACTACAGAAACAGTCACTAACAAACGCACTCATTGCAATTCGGACAAAGAGCGGGTTTTGAAGCTTGCAAATTACCACAGAATTGTTAGGGTTGGAAGGGACCTCTGGAGATCAGGTAGTCCACTCCCCAAAAATGTCTCTAAACAATGTCTCTTTTGGCCCAGCGATCCCACACTTTCCTCATAACACGTATTTTTCTGTACGTCTTTTAGTCTGTGCAGAAACTTAGCGGCCAACTCCACTTACCTATTTTTTTTTAAACTATTTCAAAACCACTTAAATTTTTTCCCCCCAGACAGCGCACCCAGGAAGCGACCTCACCACGTCCCGCAGGGCGGGCAGAGGGCTCGGGCTGGCGCGGGGACAGGTGCGGAGGGAGCGCCGGGGCCCGCCCGCCCGAGCCCGGTGGCCTGCGGAGCGCTCGGGCCCAGGCGGGGCCGTGCCCCGGCGGCCCCTCGGGCAGGTGAGTCAGCAGCTGTCCCTGTCCCCGTCCCCGTCTCCGCAGCGACACCGCGGCCCGACGGCCCCGCAGGGCCGGCCCGGTCCTTCCCCCGGCGCCCGCGGCCCTCAGGCGGCGGCAGCTCCCACCTTGCTCTTCACCTCCATGGTGCCCAGGCCGCGGCTGCCCGCGGCCCCGCGCTGAGCCCGGTTCATGCCGCGCACGGTCGCCGTGTCTGCTGCTCTCGCTCCTCTCCCCGCCGGAGCGCTGCGGGACGGGCAGCGGNGCGCCTGCGCCGCCTCCGCGGGGCCGCGCACGGGCGGGGCCGCGCACCTGCAGCCCCAGCGCAAGATGGAGGCGGCGGTGAGGCGGCCGTGCGCGGTTCTCTCCTCCTGTCCCCTCAGCAGGTGCGGGCTGTGCCCGGCAGCCGTTGTCCCGCAGCGGCCGGGGCCGTGCGCGCACGGGGCCGGAGCGCGGCTCGGCTCCCGCTGCCTCCTCAGGCACCTCCCGCGCCGGGGAGCCGCCATCCCGCACCTCCGCATCCTCCCGCAGCCCTCAGGAGCCTCCGTGCCGCGCTTCCGCCCCTCCACAGCCCGGAGGAGCCGCCGTCCCGCCGCCCCGCACCCCTCACAGCCCCCGGCGCCCCAGGGCCGGGAGCCCCCGGGTCAGGCTGCCCCGAAGGCTCAAACCCCCGACATTCGGGCTCGGGGTGGGCTGAACGATCTGCGGAGAAAGATCCCTTCCGACCCTAGCGATTCTGTGATTCAGGGGTCTTGGGACCCTACGGGTGTAACGCGCAGACTGCACCAGTGTTAGTTGATGTTCACACATTACATAAAAAAAGTCTTGATCAGGTCAAAATTTGGAACTCTCAGGATGCGGCTCTGTGTCTGTGCTGAACGTAAAGGTGTCCATGGAGCTTGTTTTCATTTTAGTCACAAATAAGATTGCAGGACTTGGTAATGTCAGCAGTAACCTTCTCTATTGTTTTAATTCTGAGACAGATCAATTATTTTCATTTAAAGGCCACTTAAGCTACCCTGACAAAAGTACAAAATCCGTGAGTGGAGAGACTGTAAATTGTCTGGGGAAAAAAAAAAAAAAAAAAAGACTTTTCACTTGTGTATGGGCAAGAAGAAAGCATGTAGATTAATCTCATTATGTCAACAGACCTTTGAATTACAGGTCTCTCCCTAATCTATAAACGTGATGGAAGAGAACCCAGTGTGAGGTTTCCTCGTGTAGATGTTGTGCGGATGGCTGTGACAGGAGCTCAAACAATGCCTTGCAGCTGAGGCAAGCCATGGGTGTCTAGTCAGTTCTCAAGTCTCAGCTGGTAATCAGTAATTAAATAAAAAGCATCCAGTGCTGAATCACTTTTAAGTCGGTGCTGATTTTTGTACAGTATGATCTTCCTCCCATCACGCCAAAGGCAAAGGAATTGCAGCTCTCACTCG
This sequence comes from Oreocharis arfaki, assembly GCA_013398015.1. Lineage (NCBI taxonomy): Eukaryota > Metazoa > Chordata > Aves > Passeriformes > Paramythiidae > Oreocharis > Oreocharis arfaki. Next base: position 23,944 of record VZRR01011373.1, read on the forward strand.
AGCCAAGACAAGCTGTAATTAGCACAGTGGATATTGTTAATAGTTAAGTATAGTTTGCTGCCAGACGGTGTCTGGGCTGATTCAAGTCTTCTCGTCCTTTATCCAGCATGTTTTGGTTTTGCACTGCAGAAAGATACATAGAGAATTCAGCCTGTAAATTTAGATAGAATCTTTGATCCTAGTGCAGCGGAAGACAGATTACAGCTATGCGAGCAAGACCAGGATAAAACCTCTTATTCTGTCACTTTGTAATTATAATTATTGAGAAGAGTTTGGACTGCCTTCCATATCTGTCTTCTACAGCTCTGCTGAACGAGCTGAGCACAGAGAAGAGTGCAAGAGACAAGGGAGCAGCGACTTCTCTGGGGCCTTAAAGCTGTTGGGTTGGCTCTTTTCTCTTGGAGAGAGGGAGGAGAAACATCCTGAAGCTGATTTCTGCTTGGAGCCGTTGTGCAGTTAATTTTATTGCCATAGATTTATGAGGTATCGCCTAAGATAATTTGTTTTCTATTGTGCATTCCTAGCATGGCTGGAGTGCCAGGCAGTGGGTGTGGGAGCGAGCCTGAGGAGTCAGGGCAAATTCATTTCAAGTCACTGGAACCAACCTAATAAAGTGTATTAATCACTGGCTGGCTTTCATCACAAGGAGCTGACGTATGAGGAAGGAATGTGATAAACAATTTGATCTCAGATAAAGGTGGGGAGCGAGGCAGGCTTTTTGTGCCAGTTGTAAGGCAAGCTTACAGAGCTATTTTAGTCACAAGTTCTGTACAAGCTGTGATTCAGACCTGATCGAGCTATTCATGGCACGTTCCGTTTCTGTGAAGTTGAAAGACAGGTTGGGTTTCCTGATCTCTGAGCAGCTGGGCAAGTTTTTTGGGAGGCCTTATATTTTTTTTTTCTTTGTTTGTTTTGGTGTAGAAATTCCATCACTTAAGTCCACCGTGGAGTATAGTGAGATTCTGCTGTGATGTTTCTTTCCTATCCCAGATTTCCCACATTTGAAGTGGAATGGTATTCCATACAGCCCTCCTGGGAGTTCACAGAATACTTCTAAGACTAAAGCGCAGAAAATTTCTGTCAGCATAGGTTGACTGTTCTTGATGACCCACCTAATCTTTTATTGCATAGTTCAGGGCTTCTGCTGATTTTATGTTTAACATAAAGTAGTCTTTATTTACACTGTCAGTGCCAGCTCAGAGGAGTGATTGTTAGATGCACTAGATTGTAATCTGATCTTGTCTTGGAGTTGATGAGAGATTGGAGAGTTTTTTTGATGGGAAGGGAAAAATAAAAGGGAAAAAGAGAAGCGTTATTTTCAAAATGATGATAAGAAGGTCCTGCTTTCTTTAAAAAATAAATTCTGTACTAACAGGCTTTCTTTTTGATACCTTCTGCAATTTTGATACATTAATCTTGTGTGCCAGTTACATTTCCCTACAAAGAGAAGTTTTCAACAGCAGTGTATGCACTTGGATACTGCATTTTCAGAATATTAGGGACCAGTGTGACCTCAAATTGCTTTTGCCTTCCCCTTAATAAGTGAGTGGTGCAGACAAACCAGTGCTGTCGTGGAGGCATCTGATGTTCACAAATGCAAATGACATTGCAGAGCACTGCTTACGGGTCCCCATGAATCCAGGTGAATACATTCCATAACTTCCTGTTGATACCACTGATCCTGAGGCAGAATGTGTGAATTCACAAATGCTGCATTGGAGAGAAACAATTTGAGAAGGGGAGCTTGTTGTATTTTATCTCCATGGAACACAATCCATACCAACAGCTCTACACAAGCACAGGAGCAAAGCTCAGCGAGTAAACGCCAGGGCATGGCAGCTCAGCTGCTTTATTAATAACAGTAGTATTTAAATAGCACTTGTGTAATAAAAAAAAAAATATTTCTTACCCTGAAATTGTGTCAGTTACAGGATTTTAATTTTGGGGTGAGATTTTTGTTTATTTGTTTGAGTTTTTAAAATTTTATTTTATTGAGGGGGAAACCAACAGGGTTAGTAATGAGTTTTGTGTTTTGTTTCTGCTTTTGCATTTTCTTTGCAGTCAGCGAACCTAGCAGCATTTTTTTCCCCGCCTACTCCTCCTCCCGGAACCTTTAGTTGTTACTTTGATGCAATATTTACTTACCTGTCTGTGACAAAGTGAATTGATTGTTTTAAAAGTTTTCCAATAAAATATTTGTAGTTTCCTAGGGTTGGGGGTTTCTCTTTCGTTTTGTACTTTTATTTTGTCTGGGAAAGGTTGTCTTCATACCATGCTGCCTGTCGAAGAAACATTTGTTTCAGGTGTGTTATAAATCCAGTTATAAACCAGGTCCAGTTATAAACTTGTGAAGTTTTTTGAAAATACTTTCTTAGCAAGTGAGAAGCTGATCATGATACATTAATTAATACCCTCTGAGGTTTCTAACTACAATAATGAAAACCTTTTAAAGCTTTTTCTTCCCCTTCATCTAGTAATCCATTTGTGTCCAATGACTCTGAATTACTTTGAAATTCCCCCTTGTCTAAACAGGGCAGTTCTGAGCCCAGCTGACACCCCACACTTGCACTCGTGTGCGGGGTTTAATGACTGAGCTCTCCTGCCTGAAGTGCTCCGAGGAAGCCACGTTGGTGCTGAGCTGTTTAGGTCAATAGGTAACACTTCAGGGCTTCTTTATACAAAGGGATTTGTGAACATTCCTTCTCTGGTTTTCCACTACTCACTGAGAATTCCTGGTCCAGAATTTTGGAGGAGGGAATAAAAGGCAAATCAAAGGAATAGTTGTTGCAAATTTTATTTTAAGCTTCGTTTGGTACAGATTGGGATTTTAATGTTGTCATACTCTCAGATAAAAAGCTCTGCCTAATAAGCCTTTTGGAATAAACCCTTTGCTGTTAAGCGTATCTGGAAAACATGTTATGGCTATTTGTGAAGAAAATTCTGCCCTCTGCTAGTGACTGTAACCTAGTAAATGTGACATGAGCGAGACTTTCAAGTGCCACCACTGCATAAGGAGTTGTGCCTTTTGCCACAAAGGAACGTTTTTACACGAATGGTGGTTGATAGACCTCAGAATTAAAGTGAACAAGCCTCTGTGGACTCCGCCAGTTTAATCTTTTATAGACACCAGCTCCTGTTACACAGTGCTTTGCTTCCCAGCTGGAGTGGCCCGTGCCGTGTGCTGTCCCCGTGTCCCCCAGGTGTGATGGGTGAACACCGGGTGTAACTTTGGCCTCCCTGTGTGAGTTTGTGTAGTGCTGTCATGGCCAAGTCCCTCCTGCCTCATGCTTTCGTAGGTGCTGTTCCAGAAATCTCACATCAAACCCTTCTCCTCAGCTTACAAGTTTTTTATGTCTGCCTTCTTTCAGAGCTGCTACAGCGGGTTTGTGGCCTGCGAGTCAAACTCTGGCAGACACGCCTGAAGAGGGGAGCTCATGGCAGGGACTGTTCCCGTGTCTGACTGTGAGACAATGAATTCATCTTGCAAATGATTTCTGCATTCGGTTGCGAAAATAATGATAGCTGTTATAAAATAATGAACTGCTGCTTGTTGAGATGGAGTCGTTATTGGATAGCACACGGGTGGCGCAGGAGGGCTCCCACAGGCTGGGGGCAGGAGCTGCCAGCCCCGCAGCGCTTGTGAGGCACTGCGGGCTGCACGCAGAGGGGGATCGGCCCTTGGGAAGGGAGTCCTGGGGGTCGGCCGTTCCCATGGGGCATGGGAGCCCGGGTCACCACTGTGGCCACTGTGACCACTGTCCGGTACTGTCCCCACTGTCCCCACTGTCTTCACTGTCCCCGCTGTCCCCACTGTCCGGCACTGTCCAGTCCTGTCCCCGCTGTCCGTCACTGTCCGTCACTGTCCGGCACTGTCCGGCACTGTCCAGTCCTGTCCCCGCTGTCCTCACTGTCCGGCACTGTCCAGTCCTGTCCCCGCTGTCCCCCCGTCCCCCCGCGCGGGTGCTGCGGGAGCCGCCGCCGCCAGAGGGCGCTGTGCCCGCGCTGTGCGCCTCACGCGGGGCTGCTGCGGCCGGAGCGACGGCCGCTAATGGCACCGTTAATTACAGCGGTAATTAATTACAACAGCGGCCTCGGCTGCCCCAGAATGCCCAGGACGTTAACTGCTCCCATAGCCTTACCTGTATGTGTAATGGCTATATCACATTACTCTTACTGTGCTTTAGAATGCCGTTCATAAAATCCCAGGATGGTTGGGTTGGAAGGGACCTCAAAGCTCATCCCATTCCACCCCCTGCCATGGACAACTTCCACTGTCCCAGGTTGCTCCAAGCCCCATCCGACCTGGCCTTGGACACTTCCAGGGATGCGACAACACTTCCAGAAACGGGACAACGCTCCCAGGGATGGTGCACACTCATTTGATTTCTTTGATTTGTCATATACTTCTTGTTGTAATCGTAAGATGAAGTTACCAACATTTTAGGAAAATGTAAAACAATTATAAGGATCGGGGGGTTTTTTGAAAATATGAAACTTTTATTGTAATTAGATGATCAGATTAATTAAGGCTTTTTCATCTCAGTGTTTTGTGTCCACACACAAACAAGCCAACCCCCTGTGAGACTACGGAGTGTGAACAGACAGGTGTGTGCACATTAATGTGATAGAACGGCCCCAGTTTATTAAGCAGATAGAACTGGTGCAGTGGTCATAAGTTAAACCAGAAAAGTACAAGTGAAGGAGATTTGAAAAGTAATTCAATTTTTCCATGCATGTCACATTTGGAAATACTGAATCCTGTGAGTTCAGCCACTGTCCCAGTTGTGTTGAGGTTTTAGAAGATATTCTTTGCTCCTGTTGGCAGGTCTCTTAGTTTCCCTCCTGAGTTATAATACCATGAACTAAAAACTCCAGCAAAGACAGATGCACAAAGAGGGAAAAATAATCATGTGCTTGGAACTGGGGATGCGTATTTACAGTTTAATCTCCCTATAACCCCCCTTCAGAGGCTCAGAGCAAAGGCTCTGTGCAGGGATGGTTTGCTGGAACATGCTCTGCAGTTTGTCATGTTACAGCAATGAAAGTGCCTGGTCGATACATCGACAGACGGAGAGATAATCCACTCCTGTGCAGAGTACTTCACGTTACGAAGATTTAAGTACCATCCTAAAATTAAAAAAATACAAACTAGAAAAGGGTGGGGTAGAGCCACAGGCAAATGTTGGCATACAGATTGCTTGCGTTAAGAGCAGCAAGAATTATTGTCTCTCCAAGTCAGCCTGGTGCAAAGGATCACAGCGATAGGCCCAGCTACTGAGTTATTGGCTCTTGCTTTTATAAACAGAGCTATGGTTTACAGCAGCCTTTCTAAAAGTCAGTTTAGTCTGGATCTTCCTGAGAAGGCTGGGCTGGTCTGCTCACAGGGTTGGCTGCCTGTAATTCGGTCCATTTAGAAAACAAACAAAAACTACTTTATTCAGGACTTAAACAATAAGGTTATGATTACTCTGATTATGCCAGAACACTGGTGATGCTGAAGCACTGAATGTGTAATGTTGTTGCAACCATGGTGAGTGCTTTGTTGTAAAATGATCTTTGTGTATCATTGGCTTATATTGATGGATGTTGAGTGGCTGAATTTGGGAAGGGTTTTTGTGAAGTGCTCTGACATCTTGGAGGAAACATACTGGCATTTTTTTCTTGTCCCTTTAGGTCTGAGGCACATCAGAGCGTGTTTTATTTTTTCACTGTAAATATTATGATGGTGCCAGCAATGCAGTATTTACTGCTTTTCATATGCGTGAGAATACTAAACATATGTATTTCTAAAGGAAATTCCAGAAGAATGTGAAACTAGCTTGTAGCAATAATTTGTAGGTTTGTGTCCATTGTTTTCAGGAATATGTAAATTGTTACATTATAGAACTCACTTTGAACCCTGCTGCATAATTAGCTGCACTAAACATCAGTATTCAATTTGGAAAATCTGTAGCCAAGTGTTTTATTAGAATTTCGTGGAAAAGGAGAATGTGAACAAAACCATAGAGCAAATGATCCGAAATGCAGTTAAAAATAATGAAAACCAAGCACCAGCCGCAAAAACACACCAGATGAAGACACAGCAAATGAAGATCATAAAAAGTAAACTGGAATAAAAACACATAAAGCCATTCCTCAGCTGAAATGGGGACATCTGCACCAGGAGTGAGGGAACCGTGGTCATTGGTGTCAGTGGAGGGGCTGCTCTGTGAATTTTGTTGTAAGGCTCCTGGTTAGGAGGAAATGACATTAACAGTAATGGCTTTTTGGGCAACTGGTTGCACAGGGCTCCTGCAGAGATTTGGTGTTGTGACAAATGTTCTCCTACAAATCCAGCTGATTTCAGCTTGCCCCAGTGTGCTCCACCCTGCTGTGGGGCCAGCACTGGAGACAGGGACCTGCTGCATCGACAGCAGTGTTCCAGCACTGTCCTGAGCTGCGGGAGCTGCTGTGGCACCGTTCTCTGTCTGAGGCTGGGGCACACAGCCACTGCTGGCTGCCTCGTCAGCCTGGAAAACCCCAGCACAGCAGCAGGACTGCTGCAGTTATGTTTGCTGGGGGATTCTTCAAGCACCCAGTGAGAGTGATCATAAACCCCCCAAACCAGGAAAATCAAGCTAAGAGTTAGCAGAGTATGATTATTGGAATGTCATGTACTTACCTGTACAAATCCGTGTATTTGCATCTCCTTGCTTTGTTTTTTAGGTACCCCAGCTGTGACATCCCTGGTGTGCCATCATTGCCATTTGCAGTGCTCCAAGCCATGACCATTTTGAAGACCTGGTATGAAACCCACTTTTGCTTGCATCCCAGCACAGTTCTTTCTCATACACATAAAACCCAGAGTGCTTGAATTGTTGGCTCAGGCAACTGCATCTGCCCATCTGGTTTTGTGTCTTACTGCTCTCGCTTTCATGTGTGTCAGTTCCCTCATGCCTCTCCTTAAAAGCGTGTTTAGCTGTGCAAGAGATCTTCCTCTGCCTCTTTCAAGACTTTCCTTTGAACACGTGCACAGGGAAATACAAATCCTGACCAACTTCATAAAGAACTGCGAAAGAAAAGGGCAGCCCTGCCCTAAGAGGCTCCTGTATGGGATCTCTGGTCAACTGGAGCTTTGAGAATTTCAGTTTGTGTTTTAGCCTCCTGCTGTGGGATGGGTTTCAGGATGTGTGTGCTGGATGCTGCAGAGCATGGTCAAAAGGGAAGCAAACACTATTACTAATAAAGTTATCATGAGGGCACGGCCAAATTCCGTGCAGTCAGCTCATTTTCCCCGTGGGGAGTGCCTGGCTTCCTGTGCTGCCAGTCAGTCAGCATGGGGAAGTGCTGCTGAAAACCAGGGGGAAATGGAAGATGGATGAGCCACAGCAGAACCCAAGGTGCTGTGCCCAGGGCAGGGCCATGCTGGTGTGTGGTGTTTACAAAAGGCCTGGCCAGGCATTGTTCAGGACAGAGGTGTGAGTGTGGGGGTGCATGGGGTGAGACAAGGAACGGGGAGATTCCAGCCTGCTTTCTACATGACAGCTTCACCTCTTTCTGCCAGGATTACCTGGAAGGTAGAAAGCTGGCAGAAGGGAGCTCATTCCCAAGGAGCATTACCTGCCCACAGAAGGAAGAAGGAGGTCAGTAGTGGGTGCAGCAGGAAGGACTCGGAGCAGGCTTTGGTCAGCAGAGAATCAAAGAGAGCAAATTACATCTCCTCAGTACCAGCAAACCTATGGAAGGGTGGGATGGGCAAAGGCGGGAGGCAATAAGAGAAAAAAAGATGATGATGATTAGCATTGTATGACCGAGGGCTGTAAGAGGAGGGAGTCTTCAAAGGGATGGTGAAGAGACAGTGTGGGGTAAGGGCAGAGGAGGAGGGAGCGATGGATGGGGAAGGTGGGAAAGGCGGGATCTGGGCACGGCAGAAAAGGTCTGAGCGGAAGGGGTAAGAATTGGGAGCCAGGGGAACGGGGGAATAACCGGGGCTGCAGGGACGGGTGTCCTGCGAGCGCTGCCGGTCTGTCGCTGCCCTGCGGCGCTGTGGGACCCGCAGCGGAGCAGCTGGAGCGAGCGAGAGGGCGCCTGGGATGCTCCTGATTAATAGCAGAGGGTCCGGGCCGTGACCGCCGGCTCGGCATGTGCTGGAGCCGCGCGGCGCGTTCCCAGCCCCCCTGCCAGGATCAGGGGGGTCGGAGGAGGGAGCGAGGGAGAGAGGGAGGGAGGGAAGGAGGGAGCGAGAGAGGAAGGGAAGCAGCGAGCGGGACGGAGCCCTCGGCATCCTGCGGCAAACAAGCGCTCCGGA
>VZRR01011373.1:32982-105783 GCA_013398015.1 Oreocharis arfaki
TTTTTTTAATTGCTTATTCATATAAATACAAGTTGAGGTTTTGGGTCACAGCCCAGTTACATTTTGATTGAGAGTTTAATTTCCCCTTTTAAAAAGTGTTTTAAATAAGTTGGGCCATATGGAAGTAGAGTTGTTCATCAACCAAAGAAACTTGAAGGAATTTAAAAAATAAGGTTACATGTTTCTGGAGCCATTTCTTGAGTATGGAACCAGCACCAGTACTCAAACTCCTGATTCAGTCATTTCCTTTGTTGGGATCAAGACTTCATCCATCCATACCTGTGTTTTCACAGCTGCAAAATGGGAGCTACACCTATTGATGAGGTGCTTTATATATATATTTTTTTTAAAGCCCTTAATTAAAAACAAGAAAAGCAGAGGAAGATAATTTGCAAGGGTAGTAAACAGTGCAAAATGTGTCTGAGGGAATATTGCATGTTGGATGGAGAGGCACATCTGAGAGAGATGCAGTGGCTACAGGAGTGTGCAGTGTCCTCTGTTGTGTTCCTGTGTCGTGCAGTTCATCCCTTCCGTGCTGCTGCTCTGAATTCTGCACAGTGAATGACATAAGCATCACGTGTAGCAGTGCAGGAAAAGCTGCACAAAACCTGCCAAAATGGGCTGGAGCTGTCGTGGAGTTGTGGAGGCCCAGCCTCTTTGTGCCCCAGGTCTGGAGAGAAACGTGTGAGATACGAGACATGTGAGCTGGTAGTGAACAATTAACTTGGACACATTCTCCTCCAGTTAGAGTCTGGATACCCTTTGGAGGAATGAAAGGGCTTCCCTGAGATGACAGGTCCTGCATCCTGACCCAGTGCTCCATTCTGGAGTCAGTCAGGAGCTGCAGGGGACCAGTGGTGTTCTGTTCCCAGCATGGAGCCACGAGCATGGAGAGAGAGGCCAAACAGGGAGTTATGTAATGGATTCCCTTAGGGACACTGTAAGGACGGGATGGTTTCCTTCTGTCAAGACAAAGAGCAGCTGTACAGTTGCTCTGCAATGTTCTCCCCAGCCCTGAGTGCCTTAGGAGCAATCCAGGCAGGGAGTTGGGATCCTGGAATAGAACATCTACCAATGTCACTTTATTCCCTTCCACAGCTAATTCCTTCACAAATACTCCTTTGCCATACCCTCACAAAGAGTCTGAGAAGTGGAATAGAGCCTCTCTGGCTAGAAAGGGAAACCAGACTCGGTTTGTGGGGAGGGGAAAGTTATAACTCTCCTGTGTCTCTTTGTCAGGGGTCTGAGGAGTGACAGTGTGGGGTTACAGAGCACCAGGACAAAACAGAGGTTCTGGGTGTAGAAAGTTATCCAAGATAAAGCAAGGGAGGGGAAACTGTCTCAGAAGAGTTATTAATTTGTTCCATTTGGATGAAATAAATAGAAAGACTGGAAGTGAAGGAGATAATTTGTGTAAAATAGTAGGTTTAATATTATTTAAATCTGCACACTTGATCTTAGCCAAAAGGCTGAGAAAGAGGGAACAGACAGAGTTGAGTTATCCAGACTGTTGTTGGCCAAAGCTGGATTTTGGAAGGTGATTGGCTGGTGACAATCCAAAATTATGGACAGTGAGTCGTGCAAAGGACATCAGCCAGCCTTTAATGGCTACAGGTGCTCAGGGCCCTGGCTTCAGTTCCCATCCTCAGATGCTGCCTCCGGAAGCACAAAAAGGACATACATATTTATGAAATACCAGGTTTTATCCTCTTTTTTTCAACTTTTCCATTTCTGCTGCCAGTTTATTCTCCCTGAGGACAGACTGCTTTAAACCACTATGTCTTCAAAGATAGAATGCCTGAAAACTATCATTTTTATTCAATTCAACTTTTTTGGGCAAACCCTTGGTTTTCAGATAGACAAGGCATTTAATCCTCAGTAATTCAGAAGATCAGAACACTAAGATGATCTTGTCACTAACACAGAAATACCCTGAGTGTAGTTAGCAAACAGATTTATATGTAACTGCTCTAGATTTGAATTTAGCTGTTTCAAATTAAATGATAAAAACTACTTTATGGAGAACATATGCAATTATTATTGGGACAGTAACTGTGTCAGTGATATTTTATTGCTCAGATATGTTCTTTCCACGAATCCATCCCTGATCTGCTTGATGAAGTAGCAAAAATCTACTTCCATTATTTCCATAACATAAAATCTATTGGTCCTCAAGAGCTTGAAGAGCCCAGGGCTGCATGTTTTGGGAAGAATTTCTTCACTGAAAGGGTGCTCAGGCCGTGGCAAGGGCTGCCCAGGGAGGTTTGGAGTGCCCATCCCTGGAGGTGCCCAAGGCAGGGCTGGAGGTGGCACTCAGTGCTCTGGGCTGGGACAAGGTGGGAATGGGGCACAGCCTGGACTCCATGGGCTGGGAGGGCTTTTCCAGCTTTAAGGATTCTGGAGTTCTGGGAGGGGTAGCTCATCCTGGGGCAGCTGGGTTTTACAGACACTTGAGGTGTTTTGGCCTCATGTGCTCCTGACATATCTCACGTGTAGAACAGTGATAATCCAGCAATGTCTGTGCAGTGCTGGGAGATAAGAGATCAGCATCAACCTTGCTCCATTACACAGGGAGAGTTATGTTTGTGATTAGAGAATGAACCTTGTTCCTCTTAGCTGAATAATTTATTTATTTCACACGGAAGAACAGCAGTAGCAAAGCAATCATCATTTTGTTTAAAAAACCCCTGGCTTATAGGCTGTGTTTACCATGAGAGTTTTCTCTAACCATTGCTGAAATGTTTTAAAACTTGCCATTTTAAGCTCTGCATAAATACCCATAGCTGATGTTCTGTGTGCCTGGGAAGGCAGAAGGGGTGACCTGATTACGTGTGTTCACAGATCTCTCTCTTCACATTCTTGCAGACAGAACAACAACATAACTTTCTTCTTTCAGGATAGTTAATGTTCTGGCCCAGAATTACAGCGCCAGATGTGTTGCCACAGAAACAATTTAAAGGGAGAAGGAATTGTGAACAAATTGTCTTTCTTGTGGAAAATGTCTGAGAGCCTCTCCTTGGTTTCCCTGTTTCTATCTCTGTGTGTGCACAGCAGAGAATAAGGGACAGTTTTGCTTTTGTTTCATACATCTGCTAGTGGTTTAAAATTCTCTATACAGGGCTGAAAATTGAAAAATATTCTATTATGGGCATGACTTATGTACCTCAGAGACATTTTTTATTAAATCCCGATTCATTTTTAGAAACTTTTTTCCTTTAAAAATGTGCAGTGTGCTAGCTGATTTACTTACCTCCACTTGCAACATACTTTGCAAACTATTTCCAGTCACAGTTGTTTTTGTGAAAGTAAGAAAACACTTGACTTTATAAAGTTATCCCAGATTTTGATGCTGAGAATTAGGATCACATTCTCCTTACTACAGCTGACATGCTGATGAAAAGAGGGAATGTTTACAGGAAATATTTTGATTTAATCTTGCTTAGGAAGCCATAAAGTAGCCAAAGCCCTTGATTTTAGCTAGCATTTCTTTTTCTCAAAACAGTGGATCTATTCAACATCATCTTTTCTCAACTATTATGAAAATATTTGTCTGAACAAAATGCAATGTGAATTACCTTAGTATGTCCTTTTCACTTTTTTGACCACAGCACAGCATCTTTTTCCCACAGTTTTGCAGTCTGTTTGGGGAGAGTAATGAGAGAAACATCCAGGAAGGTCCCAGCCCTGGCAGAATTTTTAAAAGGCCACAATCCACACATAAAGAGCTTTGTTTCCACAGTTCTTTGTCCCTCATGCATTTGGGAGGTCTTTGTCCCTGCACATTTTGAAATCCTGCTGGCTGTGGAACTGAAAGAGCCATAACTGGTTCATCTTAGCAAAAGCCAAGGTGAAGTTTGGGTCTCTCTGGGGTGATGGAAAGATTTTGCCATGTGCAGTTGCATGCACGCTGCTGCCCATGGTTTGGGAGGGAACGGACACACAGAGTTATCCTGAGAAACCTCCTGTCCTTATTTGTGTGTTTAGTATTTCCCTCTGTGAGATTTATGATTATTGAATCTGTTTTCTTATAGCCAGACTTTCAAATGCCCCTGAGCCAGGAAATACACCATTTATTCCCTTTGTTACTAATTTTCATACAAATCTGAGATCTTCACTTTTCCTTTGATGAAAATTGTTTATAACAGAAATATATCCAGGTGTCCCCGGGTCAGGAGCAGTTGCTCATGCTTTTGAAAACAGTTTTCCCTTATTTCAAGTGTCCTGCCAGAGTTCTGGTTTGAGATCTCTGAGCTCTGGAGCTAGGCTGCATGCCATGTCCCACACTGGAGTTCTGGCAGCTTCACAGGCATCTACATCACCCAACAAGATCTGCCAGGCCGATAAGAAACTCATTTCTCTCTTGCATTCCTTCTTCAGGCACAGCTCCAGCCCTGGGTGTGGAAGGAATGCAGAGCTGGGCCTCGAGCTTGTGTCTGCTCAGGTTAGAAATGAACTTCCAGTGTGAAATGTGGCTCTGAATCTGCATCCCTGTTTCGCTGGGAGACCGCAGGTATTTGCATCCAGGTTTCTGGTCTGGGAGCTCTTCGGGGTGGAATCAGCCCTTGTGTTTACAAGCTGATCCAAAGGTGCCCTTAATTAGTTCACATCTCTCCTGTTTGATCCCATGAGAAGGTAGCTTGGTGTTTCCTTAGGCGGCAGAGCTTCCCCAGACAGACATTGTAAACTAGAAATATAGGTACTTGTAATTTCCTTAAAAACCTCCTTTGGGCCTGAAATGTCTTGTGCTTGGTTTCAATCCAGTATTGACTAAGACTGGAAAGTGTGAATAATGTCAGTTCAGCTGTATTTGAGTTATTCAAATGAATTTTAAAACTATGTACTTTCCACTTATATTTTTCCATAATTCTCTGCTCTAACATAAGCTCTGTTTTATTATTGAAATTGCTACAGACTTGAAGAGGGAAATACCATGTTCCAATACTGGGCCTGAACAGATAAACAGGGAGGCAATTCCAAGGCCTCAGTGTGCTTTAAAATCTGAATGATTGCTGCTTTAATGTTGGCATGAAGAGGTTTGTTCTTCTACTAATGCAGAAAAAACACCAATAACCTTCAGTTTCCCCGTGCCCTGAATTTCTGAAACGTTTCCATTACGTAATTGAAATTTTACAGAAAGAGTTTAGAAGATTCCTCCAGATTATAAGGAAGGATTTTGTTTGATGAGATCTGTAAAGTTAAAATAGTAGGCTGGGGTTCTCCAAAGGAATGGATATTCCAAATGCAGCTGTTTGAGCAGGCTTTGCAATCCAGGGCATGGATGTGGCTGAGGCTTGGTCTATGCTGAAAGGTCACTGGCTTTTCGAAAGTTTTGAAGGTAATTGGTTTGTAGCTAGTTAGTGACCTGGGTTTTTACAATGGAAGACCAAAGAAGAGCAGTTACACTGGATGGATTGTGTGTGAAAATCCTCGGTTTGAGTCCGTCAGGAACACACAGAGTTGTGTGGCTTTGCTGTATGGATCCGTGTAACTGCACATTTCCTAGTGCTGTTAGTACGGCACCAGATGCCCTGACTGTATGGAAACCTGTGCACTGTCTGAAATGGAGCCCCAGACACTGATCTGGAAGGTGATGCCCCCTCTGAAGAGCACAGAAATACTCCCTCAGTTAGGCACCACAGCCACCGAGACAATAGAGCTGTCCTTTGTGTCACTCTGCCGAGGTCACTGCAGCTCGTTCCTAATTCCACTGAGGCCGAGCTGTGCCTCTCCCTTTTTCTGAAGGGTTCACATGCCAATGTGTTGTGCAACAACGTAATTTGTTAACAAATAAAGAAGAATTTAAATAACCTTAGAAAATCAGTGGGGGCCATCCCAGCTGCCTGCAAGCAAACAGCAGAAGTGCAAAACATCTAAGTAGCAATGCAAAGTATCTCAAAATTGCTTGAGCTTGGGTTCTTCAAGAACAAAACCATAATTGTAAGGAGAGCATGCTCTGCAGGAGAAGGCTTTGGATGAGGACATACATCTTCTGGTAAGGTCTCCAATTCAGACATAATTTCTGTGCCGTTTTCTCCAGAGCTGTAGTAACACACAATGAATCTTTTCCCCATGTGTGTATGTACGAATTTGACTATGTTTAGTTTCATTTAAAGAAATAAGTGAGGATACTTTGACCTGTAATTGTCAAATTATGTTTACAATACAGTAAAACTGTATCTTCTTGTGAAATATCTCTCCTGAGTAAGCCAAGCCATACAGAGAAAAACTCCACTTTTCTGTTAGAACATCGAATGCACTGCCTGCCCTTGCTGCTGTAATTGTGTCAGCCTGGCTTTAATCCTGGATCTGAATTAGTGCATTGCTGGAATCACTTGTCAATATGTTTTGTATCAGAATGGCCATTTCTGGATTTTGAAGATCACCCAAGGGTGCCTTTCTGCCAGGAAGGTCTCTGCTCTGTGCATTCCCCACGGCAGCTCTGCAGAGGATCTCCAGCGGGAGGTCAGAAGATCGCTGTTCCATAGATGCTGAGTAAAACAGTCCAAGGTCTAAGAGAAACTCCTTGTGATGCTGAAAAATAGGAAACACTAAGCAGATGTGTTAGTTGCAGTAAAAGCTTTGGGTCCTCAGGGAACGAACAATTGGGTTCACAGTCTTTGAAGAAGTCTGAGACAGAGAGCTGATTGATTTTTTTTTTGTGCACAAAGCTGAAGTGCATTTTCATGAGTGACTCTTGCCGTGTTTGTTGATGGTATTCATAACATTTCAAGGGACCTTAAATTACATTAGCTTTTGGCCTAAATGTTGAAGTGGTTTGATCTCGACTGATCCTGCTGAGCAACTTCTGCTTAGCACTTCCAGTTGTGTCTGCCTTTTTTTCCCAGTGAGCAGCTCTCGTGTGCTTGGGCTGGGTGTTCTGGGGGGCCTGACGTTTCCAGGAATTTGTTATCTCTGGCAGAGGCCTGACCTGCTGTCAGTCATTGATAAGTGGGAAAGTAAACATGTTGCTGATAGACAGCGCACCTCCAGTGGCTGAGCACTCGTCTGATTTCATTGCACACAGCGGTCCTCCAGAGAAAAATTCTTCTACCACTGATTAATTTTAAAAATTTTCTTTACTGTATGATTTTGGCTATAGCTTATCTACTTATTGCTCCATTCTGATGCAGAGTTTTGTTCTTGTTTACAAAGTCACATCAGAGCCATCGCTTTCTAGTCTTGCTAGAAATACTTCTGAAATAAGTGTGGTGACTATTTAACTTTTAATGAATATGAAAAGGGAGTTTTCACATGACCAAATAGATTCTTTCTATTTGCTGACTGTGAAATACTTGAATTAAATAGCAATAACAAAAACACAGGGCTGCAGAAAGGGAGTTTGTAGAGGCCAAGGCAGATCTCAGTTATTCTGGTGGATGGCACAACCACTCTCCTTTGGAGATGTGCTGCCAGAACTGGTTTTGTGAGCCCTCCCTGCCAGACTTGCAGGAAAACAGCTGCTTTAGAAAAACCACTTGAAGCAGTCCTTGCTAGGATGTCTTCTTTAGGCCGGAAGAGATCTAAGGGGCACTCCAGGAAGTAACAATCACTGTAGGTTTTGAAGTGTTTCCTGGGCAAGTGATGCCCAGAAGTCAGTACACAAGTTTGCCTCTTCTGGTTTTATAATTTTCCAGAGAGTATTGCTGTAGTTCTGTTTAGTCTTGAAACAATCCAAAGCTGTCTTCTAGGCAGGGCCAGACTGACAAAATGTGAATATCTGGTTTAAAAGTAAACGTAGTCCAGTTTAGACTGCCTTTTCCTCAGCTGCTCACTGCACCATTTGTGTCCTAATGCACATCAGTCTTTCAGCTGTTTCCAAAGCCATCTCCTTTTGAATGTTTAATACCTAAGAACCAATTAGTTCCATTTTGTTTTCTTTGGATAGTTTGCAATTAAACATTCTTTCAAGTGGGCTTTATTTAGCTAATTCCATCACAAAAATAAGCTCCAAGGGAATGAAGAGAAGTTCAAGCTAGCCAATGTTTATTTTTATTATTAATAATTTATATTATGGGAGTCCCCAGGGAAACTAGGGCCCCACTAAACCCAGTTTCCTCTGCATGTAATGACTGTGTCTCACAAGACTTTATTCAGCAGAAGATTCCTTTTGGCTGCTGTGGCTCAGTGCAGGGGACCTGCTCCATGCTGCAGGGAAAGGACTGATGAAGAGCAGATAAAGACAAATCAAGAATCATTATTTTCAGGAAGCTTAAGCTAGGCACCAGAGGAAAAATCTGATGCATTTCTAAAAAAGAAAAAAACCCCACACTTATGTATTTTTCCAGTTTGAGTGCCAAATCATGACCTCCAAGGTCTTGTTCATCATCTCTGAAGTGATGGTAATGCTCCCAGTGACTCTGGTGGGAACAAGACTGGGCAGAGAAGTGGTGGTCCTAAAAATCTTATCTCTTTCTGAGCAGAAGACTCTTTATATTTTAAAAACACACTGGTGGGCAAAGTTAGTTTAAAAAATATTCTTGTTTAGTCAGATTTCTATCAGAAGTTATGGTTTTCACAGCATCTGATCCTCAAGAATTGGTTTGCTTTGTGTTTTACACAAGTCTTGAGAGAAGTAATTTAGAGTTCCTTGCTGAATTCAAAGGTGGCACAGAGCCAGCCCCTGGGTTTCTGTCAGTGGGTTGAGCAGGGTTAGAGCAGCTCCCATCACCTGAGGGATCCTGCTCTCTGTGGGATCCCTGTGTGAGTTAAGGGGTAGAAGTGACCTTGGGATGGGCAGGGCTGTGGGGTGCAGGAGCCTTCAAGCAAGTGCAGCACGGCGAATTTTCCTGCTGGAGGAATTACCATCCTCCTCCCTTTCCCTTCTGTGGAAGCATCAGGCTTTGCAGCACTCTTTCCATAATTCCAAAGGCAAGATCTAGACAGGAGTTTGCCTGACCATATTCCTGTCCTCATTAGTTCAGTTTAAAGGGGGTGAGACATCTGGTTCCAAGCACAGCTGTGTGGTTAGGATGGAGGGCTTTTTCTCTCCACAGAAAAATCACTAAATCTGGCCATTTAAGACACAGATTTTATAGGAGCTAGAGCTGGGCTGTGCAAAGTTCACCTCGTTAAAAACAAGCCCAAACCAAATAAAAGCAGAGAATAACAGCATAAAAAATGTGGGCCATGAATGTCAGAGCATGTGTGTTAGGAACTGGTAAGAAGTGAAGGGAAAAGTACAGATATACCCACATGCATTCAAAGTTCTTGGGTTTTTTCCACAAGTAAATATTTGGCTTTAAAGCATAAACCTTTTGTCCCCTTCTATTTCTCTCTTCTATGAAATTTTATATACTTTTCCTCTTTTTCCAGTGTTCTTTGGGATACTGATCCTAACTTAGCAACTTCATTATTTCTGTGGCACAAGATTATCTTGGTAACATTTATGGTTATAAACCATGGTTGCCATAGGAAATGGGCTGGATGGTTCAATTCTTAGTGAAGGCACAATTTTCCTGGCCAGACAGGTAAATGACCCAGTTTGTCCCACTTCAGAAGCACCAGGATGTTGTGATTCACAGAATTCAGTTTTTGAAGATAACAAATTACATCCCCCATGCTGTTGGACATCAGATTTCCCTCTTGCTGGGAGTTTGTCACCTGATTTGGTTAATACACCCTTCTCAGTGCAATAACCAAAGCATTTACCTGTCCATCCTGGTGGCTGCTATTGAGACTTAGCCTTGGGACTTCCCACAACCCTAAGGCTGAGATAAAGGGCCTTCCTTATGTCATAATTAACCTGGAGATGGCTCCTGCATGAGAAGGCTGGCTGGAGACATGACCACACCTGATAAGTCTGTTTGTAACACACATTCAGGCATAGGTTGGGGAAAACAAGGAGAATGAGGTCCGTGTTACAGAGGAATGGTCCTTGGGGTTCAGAATTAAGAAGGAGGAATCTCCCAAGGCCAGAACTGGTGGGATTCAGTGCCTTGCTGCCAGGCAAATTTTCCTTTGTCCCAAATGGAGGAGCCTGTTCATCACTTGTAAACTGCTCTCCCTCGCCTGCTTCTCCTCGTTAGGAGTGTGGGCTGCAGTGTCCTTGCAGTGAGGCTCAGTGCTCACTCCAGTTCTGCCAGCGCTGGAAGAGCTGCGGGTCAGGCCAGCCCGTGGAGCCTGCCACATTCCTGAATCCCTGATTCAGCCTTGCAAGTTTGTCAGCAAGCTGGAAATTGAAACCAGAGGAGCACAGCAAGGCCTGTGCTCGTAAATCAGCTGGCAACGGGTGAATTGTCCTGTGCCTCCCCCAGGAGGAGTGCCAGAGCCCATGGAGGAGCCCCCAGCACCTCGGAGAGCTGTGGCACAGGAACGTGGCCAAGGGCTGTGCCACGGGCTGGCAGAGGATGGAAATCACGGTTTGGTTATGGGCAATCACGGCGGCTCCTCTCAGTCCAACACTGCCAGAAGGCCACAGTGGGATTTACAGCCAGCTGTGATTCCAAGTGACACATTTCCACGAGGGAAAGGGCACAGGCCATGGGGTGATCCATGCTGAGCTCCCCCGGCGCTCGCTGGCAGCTGCTGCCGCTGGTGGGAGGCACCAAGTGGCCACGACATCATGTCTTGGAAAATAATTGCCAGGTCATTAACTAGGTCAGGCCAACTTCTGCTGCCGGATTCTACTGGGAATCTGGAATAAGTGGCTGATTAATTTCCTCTGGATGTGCACACTGTCACTGAGAGCAGACCTTGGAGCTGCGTGCTGAGATGGAAAGTGATTGGAAATACAGGAGCATTTGGGGTGCAGGCTTGGAAAGCAGCTCAGCCTGGACTTGAAATTTGAGTCCTGTGTTCAAAGAATCCCCTAGAAATGGAGCCATCAGAGCTGACCTCCAGCACGGGACAAGCTGTCTGAGAGCACTGCCTATGATATTTGAATTCATTGCTGCCTAGGAAGCCTGGACTCCAGAATGCCATTTCCAGAAGCTGGCGTGATGCTATGGGAGGGCCTAATGAGTAAAGCAATAACTTGGGTCAAAGCTGTTTATCTGATTTTCTTGTAATGGCTTAGGAATGGCTAGGAGGAAAGTATGCAGTATTTAAATAGATATTCAAGAGTTAAATCTGCATAGATAAAATTTGCAACAGTACCAAAACTAGTTACACACTGAATTCCTGCCTTTCCAAATAAGGCAAGCTCTGAATATAATTCTAATTAAAAATCAATTGAAGTAGCTCCTAAGAGCTTAAAGTACCTATGAGAATGGGATTATATTCCTGAATCATTTGACATTTTCAAAATACGACCTGACAGATACAAGTTCGGTGCAAAGTAAAGGGCCCATCTCATAATCTGAGTTAAACAGGCTTAGGTCAAGAAGTTCTGTGGAGCATGTGCAGCTACACAGGGGAGCAAAAGCTTCCATCTGCAGCAAAACTGTGATGTAATTGCTCATATTGCTCAATCTTAACCCAGCAGAAATGTCTGATGAATGGGTGGAAGCTGTTTGTGTCCCTTCTCTCCCTTTTCACAGATCTGTTTTACCAGATAAAAACCCAGTATCAAGCACACATTTCCCCTGTCTGTGTCTGCCGTGGCTTTTCCCTGGCTGTGGTGGGCAGTTCCAGCTCACCCATGCTGGCTTGAGACTCCAGCTTTACAGCAACGGCAGCCACAGGTCAGAGTCCCTGTGTTAGAGTGAATTACATCAAACCTGTTCAGGTTCTGCTGGGAATCCTTGTGCAGGGAGTTCTTGCCACAAACAGGATTTGTCTGAATGAAGGATCCCTGTTTGGGTGTGATGTTGCCTTAAAATACCTGTTTTGAGATGTATTCTGAGATCAAGGGCATTGTGTGTCTCCCATTATTTTTCTTCTCTTGAAAATAGCCAGATAAATGTTTCTTAGCTCTGCCCATAACTGTATAAATAGAATGTTTGTCAAACAACTGAACAAAACCGCTTAAAATGTAAGGGGTTTGAATGATAAATTCGGAATGTTTACGCAGCACAGTAGACATTGCTACTGAGGTCAATGGTTTTCCTGAGGAATGCTGGAGAGCAAAGATTAAACACAGTGTGTATTTTCCCAGTGGATTCAGCCTGGGGCCGTGCCCAGACGGTCACTTCACTCCTGCTTCACTCAGCCTTCATCACAGCCACCTTCAGGCTAGTGAGGGCTGAGTCAGGGCCTTATCACCTCTCATTCGTTTCATGGTCTGGATTCTTTACATGTCCAGCACTGCAAAGTAAGTGCCAAAGCCCAGACATTTCCACCTATTCCACAGTGCATTGAAATCACAAAAACTTCAGTGGTCCAGGCCTATACCAGCCCTGAGACTTTGTCCAAAATCTTTGACAGGATTGTAATACAGGGTGGCAATCTGATTTTTTTTCTTTATCAGTGTCATGAAAGACAAATGCCATTGTCTGCTGCAAGTGTTTCTGGATACAACCCATCAGCAGCATTCAGAAGGGTCAGATAAATCCATTGTCCTTATCTTCTGAAATAAGCAAGAAGAAAAATAATTGTGGTTACATCAATGTGATGGTAGACAAACGCAGCCCAGTTTGCAGGGTCAGTCTTAAATTTAACTTACGCTAAAGATTTTTGGTGTAATTATGTTGAGTTGTCTTTTCACCCATGAAGTGTTTGCAGTATGTATTTCTTTCAGTTAAAACCCTGATCCTGATGCAATTGTAGCAGCAAAACCATTCTGGTGGAATTTATAATAAATTCAGGCAAGCAGAATGAAAACCTAGCAGCTTTGACTGATGGGGGTTTTTTTTGAACAGCTGATGATGAGCTGGAATCATGGCTCATTCCTAAAGACCAGAGAGGCCTCTGAAGGCCCTAAATGTTCCTGTACTGAATCAGAGCTGGTTTTGGTTCTGCACAGTGAAAGCTGAGTTTCAGCAGAGGTGGTGCAGAACCAGTACAGACCAGTGGCACGTTTATTGGGCTGTCAGGAAGCGAATTCCATAAAGCCATGCTATGAAAGACGTAGATTCCAGGTGGCAACTCTGCAATAAACTTACGTGCTCTGCCGTGCACAAAACCACCAGGGGAGTCTCCTGATAGGCACAAATCTAAGCCCCAGATTTTAGCACGAAGGCTCCAGTCCCTCCAATAAACTGTTGGGTTTAGCAGATACTGAATTAAGTATTATGTTGTGATAATACAAAATGAAATCAACTCTGTTTGGTTCCCACAACTAGAAGATAAAATGGCTCTCTTGTCTTTCCAAGTAAAGTGAGTGTAATATTTATGAATAAAATTATGTGTAAAAATAACAAGGGTCTAAAAGTGTAAGGAGAAGGTTTGCACCAGGCAGTGGAAGGCAAATTGCCATGATCACATAATGCATCCACAACCACAAACGTGGCCCTCAGACACTGAGGTTATTAACAGCTGATGTCTGTCAGTATTTGTGTTTATTTTCTATAGTGGCAATAACGTGCTTGACTTCAGCCTGGCTTTTGCTGTGTCAGGCCAGTGAAGAGCAGGTAGTGCCCCTCTGGTGAGGCCTGGAGCCCTGTGCAGGCTGCCAAGGCCCACAAACAGCTGAGGGAAGCAGAAGCTGGTGCAGCTTTTGCAGAAACCCAACCAGGAGAAAGTGTCTCCTACCCACTGCCCGTTCACAGCTGGAACATTACAAACTCTAGGGAAACATGAATGCTTTCCTCTAGCAAGGGTTCACCAAGTGGACCTCTTGGAGATGCTAACACGAAAACATGGCTACTAATTTAAAGCACAAAACACGAGCAGAAACATTTTGCAAGAAGTCAGTGAGTCACATTTTCCTCATAAAATTGTTGAAACCTTTGTGCCCAGAAACAATTAAAGATGTGAGTAGGGCTGGAAAAGTTTAGCCATAAACACAAACAGACACCATTAGTTTGTTTGTAGAAGGTGAAGGTCATTTGGCCTGAGGAGCATCCTCAGCCTCAGAGAGAGGGAGCAGAAGATGCAGTTTGTGTGTCCTCGCTGCTCAGAGGAGCCCCAGCGTGCCTGGACACTTGGTCACACCAGAGCTGAAACACCAACAGCCTGTCATGGCAAACGGACCACTGAAACAGGGCCGAACAAACCTGCTCCCTTCATCTGGAAAACAATTCCTTTTTGCCTTAAAGGTACATTTCTGAGACCTGAAGTGTCAATTGTACAAATCACACGTATTAAAATGTTAGTCCCTGGCAGCTGGGAGGTGTGCCCAAGACTCACAAGCTTTATACAACTTTGTCAAGACTCCATGGTTTTTCCAGTAGTTTGGTGTTCCAGGTGCCCCTTTATAGACTCCTTTATTTTGTCCTGCTGTTTTTACATATGCAGCCCCTGGCTTACAGAGGTGTTTGTGTTCTGTGCTTTTGGGGAAGAGTAAAGGAGAGGAAGTTCCTCTGCTCCCCTGTGTTTATGGGATTTGGACACACTGGCCTGCACAGCAGAGGTTACAGGTTGGAAGGCAGATTTGAACTGAGCTTTGGCAGGGGTCCTTATCTGACTCATTTCTACCCCAAAGGGACGATAGAATTTGAGATGAGTCCAGATGCTTTTTCTCAGGGGCACTTGTAACGTAGCTCAGCACTTTTATACAGACACTCCAGCTAGCAAACCCTCTGTTTAAACAACTGCATTTATAAGTCTTTCTTACAAATAAAATGTTTTCTTGACATCCAATTTACGGTCTTCTGCTCAGAAGTGTGAAATGAGCCATAAGATTTCTAGGTCACTACAAAAAATACATGTGCAAGTGTGTACCGAGAGCTACTGGCTTTGCTGGTATTATTTTGAACCAAAAAAGATAACCCCTTTAATGGTGCTTTATTTAAATTCTCTTCATTCTTAGGGAATTGGGAAGATGTGAGTTGCTTTTGAGAGGAGCAGTGCATTAGAGCAGAACAGGACAGGGTCAGCGGCCTCGGGGACAGAGCTTTGGGCAGTTACAGGAAGCAAATGACCCTGGAGGAGCTGAAATGCTT
Source organism: Oreocharis arfaki (assembly GCA_013398015.1). Lineage (NCBI taxonomy): Eukaryota > Metazoa > Chordata > Aves > Passeriformes > Paramythiidae > Oreocharis > Oreocharis arfaki. The sequence goes on from VZRR01011373.1 coordinate 47,904, forward strand.
TTGGCTGTGCCCATGTGAGGGCCAAGGCATCTCTGGCTCCCACTGAATTGCCACAGTGCATCTCCTGGAAACCCAGAATTATATCGGATTTGTAAACACACGTGGTCAGGTCTAGGCAATTTGGGCAATTTAGTTCTTTTGCTAATTGAGTTTTGAGTACATTTCCCACACAGTCCTTCACATCAGTCCCACAGATTTTACTTCAGGAGTCTTCTCATCATTTTCCACTTCCTGTTCCCTGCCAAGGCAATGCCTGGTTCTGTTTGTTCCGTATCTATGTGCCCCAAAGGCTCTCAGTCTCATGTTAGGCAGGCTTTAGAGCAGCTGCTCTTGCACTTTCTTCCTCCCTTATACCCATGAACTGAGTTTCCCAGGTTAAAGAGCTGAAAAATAGATCCTGGGAATCTGGCTTAGCCTTGATGAGGGATGTGGTCAATAACCACAAGGCTATTCCTTTTATTTCTTCCTTTAACAGCTTGTTATGCAATTACATTTTTCAGTAAGTTGCATGCTCTTTTCAGGCTAATGATCCTTTTGATGGGGTGACGGTTTGCAGACTTACAAACATCTGAAAACTAGAGGGAAGAATGGAAAATATTTTGAAACTTCAGCTGTGATATGACGCAAGTCCAAGGTCTGATTAAGGGTGTTAAGGAGGATCTTTTCAAAGCAAGAGAATATAAGTGCTGTATGGTTTGATTAAGAGGTGGTGAAGAGGCACCTGAATTTTCCATGTGACAGATTTCTGTGGATGCTCCTGAGGCTGTGGAGTCACGTGAACTTTGCTCCTGTGAGCAGTGAAATACCTGGCCATGCTCAGCACCTCTCTGCACGCCGGAGAGCTCCCAAAGCAGGTGTCTGTTGGCTGGGATTTATCATTGTCACATCTTGTTCTACAGTGTTCTGCCTGTTTTTCCCAGGTGTATTCCTGAGCTTGGCACAGCCCACAGAACAGGCAAGGAGGTGGGAGTTTAAACCTCAGCCCAGGGAATTGACTGAGTGGCTTCTCCTGATCAGGCAGGATGTCTGCAGGATCTCTGCTCCTGGAAATCCAGGACAGCTTTTGTTCCTGCTTTGGTAGGTGATGGTACCTAAAGCGTGGTCACTGGCAGTAATTCCCTGTGCTGGTAGACTGGCCCAGAATCAGCAAAATACTCTCAAATCCCCTTCCTCCTGGGAAGGGCATTGGACCATTCAGTTCTCTACAGGCAGCCTTTACAGGCAGGGAGGAGGCTGCTCTCCAAGTTAGTGGCAGAGCCAGGGAAAGAGTCTTACACTGACATTTCTGGGCTTGTAGTCTGACCAATGGTAGCCATGCTGAAGGGATAATGTCAGGCACAAGGGCTGAGTGCAGAGCTCCTTTCCAGCATCCCCTCTGATGGATTAAGAGTGTTCTTCAGAGCACATTCTGTAATGTGGGACAAAGTTCTGCATGGAGCATTCAGAGCTCCTTCTTGGAGCTTGTACTTCTCTCTCCAAACACATCCTCCAGCTTTTTTTATACCCAGATTTACTCACTTGTGGTGTTTACATTACACCAGCTTGAGGGGGAAAGGGAGGGAATTTTTCTGTATATGAACTGTCTGGGTGATTTTCTACAGCTGCTTTGAAGGATATGTCTGTTACTTATATTGGGACTTGGATTCTGTAGACATATGGCAGAGAGCACAATTCTCCAAAAAGCAAAAGAGTTTGACTGATGGAAAACAAGAGAGCAATCCAAGAGAAGCCCTGCCAGAGGAGGAGCATGAACCTGAAATTTACTGTTGAAACCAGACTTCTGCCTTGGGCTTAAGCACCACACAGCCAATTCTACCATTGACTGCAGTGTGGCTCTGCACAGATGCAAGGAGCTGCTTTTTGGACCTGACTAAGCGTGGGGTTTAAGTATTGTTCTGGCATCCACACTGATTTGGAAATACACAGGTTGGCCTGGACTCCTGAAGCACTGGGACAATTACAGGGTTTTTAAAAAGTCAGAAATGTAGAGAGCCTCTGAATGGCTTTTGCATAGTGGGTTTGTAAAATCAATCAGAAATTGAAGAGGGCATGAGAGATTTCATCTTAGACTATTCAATCCCTTATTAATTGTACTGTGGATGGCAGCACAGGAAACGTGAATTGCAGACGAGCCTTTTTTTCCAATTTATTCTGCTGTGTGTTGTTTTGACTTTCCACTTCCATGCAGCTCCCCACTTGCAGCAGCACGAGAACTGCCAAGAAGGTTTGGCCTCATCTGTTCTTGTGTTTTGTTCCAGGAGGCAGCAGACTCACTGACTGGGAGCCATGTCGGTCAAGCTCACGTTCGTGTCCCCCGGGGATGGGGGTGGGATCAGCAGGAGCTGCTCCTTCACTGGGTTCAGCACCGTGCAAAGCAGGAAACTGGCGTAAGTAGCACCAGAAACAAAGCCCCTGATCCTTGGGCAACAGGCTGGGAGTGCATCGACCTGAGGCAGCTTTGTGGAGGTGTTGTTCCTTCACTCCCACCTGAAACTACCGAGTGCTGTCACTGCGCTGGTCAGCAGCTGTGCTGCCCAGCAGACTGCCCTGCCGCTGGACACTCTGCATGCAGGGACAGCTGGGCCACACAGGGGATGCAGCTTTCCACTAAAAATGCTCCTGTGCTTTCTGTGAATTTGGCAATCCCTGTAAATCCCTGTAAACCTTGAGTGTTTTCAGAAGATACAACCTATAAATGGAAAATTAATACGATCTCTGACTGCCAGGGCATGCTAGAGCAGTAACAGAGTGAATCACTTAGCAGCACCATATAGAGGTATTGGGAAGTGTGCCTCCAGGAGTGCTGTACTCAAAAAAATCCACTTCTGTATCAGCAAAATACCTGACTCATGTAAGAAAATACTTTCTCAAAGAACCAGATGACTGAATTAAACTTTTCATTAAACACAGCATGGTAAAGTATGAGCAAAAAATGAAATCCCAGTATGATTTTGATGCAATCAAGAAGCCTTCAATTTGAATAAATTAATTAGTTGGTGAAAGTGAAAATTAATATTACCCCCAGCAAAGATCAGACATCTAAAGTCACACCAGCTGCTAAGATCTGGAGAAATACTCCGTCAGGTTACATAAACAGGCTCGAGCTGCAGTCCAGAGTGGGAGCTCTAGCAGGGAAAGGATCTGCCAGCAGTGGTGAGCAGCTGTTTCTCCAGCAGGCACAGTCCAGCAGGGTCCCAGAGCTCCAGACAGAAAGTTCATATATCCCTTCGGGTTATCCTCCTACTTCTAGCTGCAAAGCTTTCCTGACCAAGTGCCTCTCTTTATGCACTTTTATGATGTTGTTTTTCATTGTTTAAGTGCTCAGACAGACAGTTTTGTTCAGGAACCACTGCAGTAAGGAAGATTTCTGTGCTAGACACTCAGTCACAGCCCAGTGAACATGAGAGCCTGCCCTGGCACAGACAAGAAATTTTTTAATCACCCTTTCCTAACTTATCTCTCCCTCGGGCACTGTTGCAAAACTCAGCAGGAGCTTGCAGGGGCCCTGTGCAAGGTCTGTCCAAAGGATGACACACAAATCAGGCCCACATGGACACTCTTGAGCAGATGCTAAATATACTTTTGCTTTTCTTTAGCAACTTCCCCTTGGGTCTCTCAGTCAGATACACGATTCTGTATTTCCCCACCATGGGCTCCACAGGAAGTAAATGTTATTACTGTTATCTATAAAGTGGGAAATCTGATACTTAAATTATCAGGTTCACAAGGGAAAGCAGCAACAGAGCATTCAGCTTTTAGCTACTGACCCTGCAGGCCATGTCAGCTACTTAACTTGTGTATGAAATGTATGGGGATGGGATTCTTCACATCAGTGCTCAGATGGGCTGCAGGAGCCAGGGGAGATGCTGAGGAAAAGGGGGAGTGGGAAACCCCAGCCTGTCTGTGCAGTCCTGAGATGCTGTACTTTCAACTGAAGGGAAGTCATTTCCAGAATTTAGGATCTACATTCCAAAAAGCTGAAGGTAAATTCCAGAATTAAACAAAACCCAGGAGTAATTCAGGCTTTTTAATTTCAAAATAAAATTATCTCGTCTCTTCTACTTGTATCTTGCTAATTAGAGTACTCTAGAGCATGGAATTAGATGCTGTTTCTTCTTAGCATGGAAGAGTTCTAAGCAATGAGCCTTCTAGGGGACTCTTTCAACTGCTCTTATTGTCCAGACTGTCCCTTCCAGTGTTATTGCTGTTGAAACTCTCTCGCTTTGCATGGGATACTCAAAGATACATTATCATAATAAAGAAAAGTAATATTAACGTGAGGTTCCAATTGAACACTTATGTTCCTTGTTATAGGCAACCTGAGCTCCAAATGGTTTGGTTAATTAATACTTTACATTAAGGCATCATAAAAAACCAGGGTAATCAGTGGTGTGAAGAAATTAAGTACCCAGTAATGTTTGGCAACACCTCGTTTATCAGATTTTTTGCAGAACAGATGTTAAAAACTGGAGTTAAGTGCAAATTTAGGACAAGGATAATTAAAGTAGTTACTCAAGGGCTTCTCTAATAGGGACAGCTCTCAGGTGTGTTGGGTCTGGGCTTTAATCACCCAGCACAATAATCTCCTTAGGCCTCCAGTCACAGGCCTGGGACAGAAACCAGCCAGGTGTTAACTATTGAGCCTGATGAAGTCCATAATTTCTCCAGGTGAGTTGAATTTAGGATGGAAATCGTAGAAAAGGTAGAAAGCTTTCCAGAGAGCAGCTCTCTGGTTTGGTTTGCTTTACTTTGGTAGATGGGAAACTTCTTTAGGTAATGTTATTTCAGAGGCTTTACTTAGAGGGATTATTAACAAACCTATATAAAAATAGCCAAGACTTAGGGGAGTACATAGATAGAGCCAAGCCCAGCAGGAATTATTTGCAGAGAGCTCATTTTCTGCTTTAAAGTTGCCTATAACTGATGGTTCAGAGTGTTCCAACTCCTTAGGCTAGCACAAAAATTTCTCTGTGTGGAGCTTCGGGTAGAAATTGTATTTAATTTTGATTTCGCAGTTGCTTTTAAAAGTAATTAGCTGAGGTGTTAGATGCTGAAAAAAAACCCCTTGATAATTATATCTTGTGTGCAATCTGGGCTTGGCAGTTGGCTTTTCAAAACTGGCTAGTGTTCTGAGCCATGGTTTAAGTGGATGCTGAGTGCAGGCACAGAAACAGCAGTTTCTAAAGGCTCCTTGGGTGAGCTTTGCCACTTGGACCTTGAGCAGCCTGAACTTTGTTGCCAGGTTGGCCTGGATTGCGGGTGGGAGTCAGAGTGGCACTGCCCTGCCCTGCCCTGCAGCAGGGCTCCCTTCAGTGGCTCTGTGGGTGACCCGGGCTGTGCCCAGGCTCTGGCAGCTGCCCTGCCCTGCTGGGCACACTGAGCCAGCACTGTGGGGTCTCTGTCCCCTGCCAGAGGGTTCTCAGGTGTCTGAGAGCTTGGTGAGTTCGAGTAAACGCTCATGGGATTGGATAGAACTCGTACCCTGAAGTTCTGTGGCTCGGGCATCTCCCCTCTCCCAAGTGATGGGGTTTGCATCTTTCCTGAATTTCTTTTCTCTTTCTACAGCAAGTCCCTCAGCAGAAGTTCAGTGAGATCAAGGATGTCACTGAAACCCCCCAAGGCCTATAATTCCCTGCAGAAGGGGGCACTCATCTGGGATCCAAAGCCACTGCAGGTGAAGAAAATTTTTGAAGCTTTGAAGAAAGGACTTAAGTAAGGACTTTTTCAGTATTGTGATTTGCCTTGCCTAGTCATGCTGCTTCAGTCTGTGTGTCACTGTGCTCTGTCTCCATCTGGCATCTCTGAACGTGTGTGGTGACTTCCCCAGGCCGGGGACCTTGTAAAACGAGTTTCATTCGCTCTCAGACAGTCTCCTTGCAAGCAAAGTGCTCTGATGTTTTCGTTCGTTCCTGGTTCATTACACTATAAAAAGTGAGTGAGCTCTGTCCATCTCCTGCAGAGCAGCTGAACTTCCAGGGGAAGGGAGGCTCTCAGGACAGGGTGGCAGGGTAGGGATGAGACAGCCAGACCTGGGGAGTGATTGGCAAGAAGTTTCTGGAGAGAGAACCGTGTGGAGTTTGCTTTGACTCAAAAAGCTGACTTAAAATCGAGTCTGAAAATGAGGGTGTGGCCTGCAAAGGCAGAGTGGGGAGGCTGGTTCATCAACCACTTCTGTTTTCCCTGTGCTAATTACTGAACACTGACAGAGTGAGCTGTTCTAGGAGGGTGTTAGCATGGGGTTTTATTGTTCTTTCTTTATTTTTTTCTCCATCTTTTAATAGAATTAAACTCTGGAATTCAGAAGTACTCTGTGATCTCCAGGTGTCTTGTAAGGCAAAGGTCTAAGCAGGCTCACCTGAAAACTTCAGCTTTTTGGTGTCCCAGAATTTTCTGAGTCTGTTATCACAGGAACTTCATTTACAGCCTGCAGCCGCTATCAGAAGATAAAATACCTTTCCTCGGATTTGTGAACCCTGTAGCTCTTCCTGCTGGCACCCTCCTAACAGTTCCTGCAGGGTGTTACTGCTGTCCTCCACGTTTTGCTACTGTATTCATTTTGGTCACGTTTGGTCATAGTTTTGGTCATTGTTTTCTTAAGCAAAGAACATAAAATGCACTGTAGTAACACTTCATAAAGTCAGATGTGTCACGTTTTTAGTCCAATAAAAGACTATGAAGTCTTAGCCCTAAAAATATCCACCAATGTCTTATTAGAGGATTTAGATTTAAAAGAAACAAGGAAACCAAATGTTTTTGCGGAGTTGAGAATTTATCTGAGCTTAGGGAGGAGAAACTATAAAGTGGATCAGAATTTGTTCCCAGTTTTGCAGCAAGTGCCACATGATCAGCCTCCTGCCAACAGTGAGTGGCTGACTAATTGACTGAAGTCACCTACAGAAAACAGCTGTATCAAATAGCAATGCAAAGGCCAAATTCTAAGTAAATGCAGACTAAGTCCACTTGGTGCTGGACTGACTTGAATTTTTTTAGTACAGAACATATTTTACATGCCTGCTTCTTTATAGCTGTAGAAAATAACTCTTTATTCTGTTAACCATCTGGGTGCCATTCCACCAAGCTGATAATTCTAACATACTTAAATCTAGAAGTGATTAAGCTTTTTTAAAAGGTAAATGAATGTTTTTCTGCCTCCAGCCTTGGCTGCTTCTGCACCGAGCTGTTACTGGGCAGGTGCTACGAGCAGACAGCTGAATGCTGGAGACGTGGGATGTCTTGGGGGGCCTGGTTTTGGAACAGTAAGAAAATGAAATGCATCAAAGCAAATGTGAAGAAGTGTAGCTGTCTAAAATGAAGTTATTTTGACTGCTCGGAGACTGTGTCTAATAATGTAGTATTTACCAGGTGATTCTGGTTCCCTTTTAAACATTAGAGGAAAAAGTTACCTAAGTCTGCTCTGTATTAAAAGCAAAGTTGGATGAAGATGGTCTCAGCTGAAAAAGTTTAAGGCCCTGTGGAAACTCGTAAGGCACAACCCGTGCATGCAAGCAGCTCTAGAGAAGCCAGCTGGCACCAAGTGCTTCACACCTTGCAAAACAGTTCTCATTTGGGAAAAAGTAATTGCCCTAATGCAGTCCTCAGCTCTGTTTGCTGAAACACTGAGTGGCATCGGCCCCACCTTACCTGTGCAGTGCTGCTGTGAGCCTGGGTTTGCAGTGTGAATGTTTCATGTTGCAAGTCTCTGACTCTCTAGGATGGAGTTGCTTGGTGAGTTCTTCCTCCTCAGTAACTGTAAGCACAGAATTCCTCCACAAATGAACCATTCTGCTGCTTGCAGGACTAGTTAGAGAAATCTGAGAGGGAGACCTGTGATTTGTGTGTGTTAGAACTTGATAGTCTCCTCCTACATCCCTTGTAACATTCTGCTGAAAACACCCCCCAGAGAACCTCTAATGAACACGCCAGGACAATCTAACAGTGGGCTTTCTGTCCCTCCAGTGAATACCTGGAAGCACATCAGGCTGAGCTGGATTATCTCTCTGGTCGACACAAAGATACAAAAAGGAACTCTAGATTGGTAAGCTGTTTTTAATGTTTAAATACTTAAATACAGTCACAAAAGTCGGTGCTTTCTCCCACCTGAGACTTCAGGGGTTGTCCCAGGTTGAGGTGGGATCCAGCAAAGCATCACAATCAGAAACTTCCCAAGCAAGGTAGCCCTCATTGTGAGAACTTGAGATTCTCACTGTCAATATCCAGCAGTGCTCTTCAGATTGTGTTTCTTTACTGGGCTGTGTCTGCTCAGTGATCAGTGTTTGCAATATTAATTTAGTGTAAATTAGGATGTTCCTAGTACAGTACATATGAAAGTATTGGTAACATTTACAAATACAGGTGCTCTCCTCCTCAGCCTGTGCTGTTTCTCTTTCAGGCTTTCTACTATGACCTGGATAAGGTAAGGCTGTTGGGGATGAGATGGAATGTTGCAAATGGAGGAAAATGGGTGATTTTCTGTCTGCTGTGTTACCTAATGACACATTTAGGAAATTATTTCTTACATCTTTTTTTTCTCTCTGCCCTCTTCAAAAGCAAATCCGCTCTGTGGAGAGATACATCAGAAAGTTGGAGTTTCACATAAGCAAGGTAGGGGGTTTGTACCTTGTACCTGTAAGGCTCACAGTGCTCTGTAAGTGATCCATCCACATGGAAAGCACTCTGATTAGAATTTGTCTGAAGGGGAGAACACTGGGGACTTGCTGAAAGCTGTAGCCACTCTTTCTACAGGAGGAGGGGATTTTTTATTTATTTTCCTGAATGGTTCTATTCAGGCTGAATGTTGGGCACGACCCAACCTGAGTTTTCCTGTGAAACCAGTTTGCATTCTCTGCCAGTTTATTCAGAAAATGCTGCTCTGGGAAGCCTGACGTGTTCTCCCCCCTTCCCACGAGGGGCCACAGGGGCAGTTCTGTGTCTGCTGTCTGCCAGCGCTTCCAGAGGGCTGGAACCTCTCCTCTGGCACAGCTAACACTGCAGGGGGTTGAGGCTGTGCTGAGGGAATTGGTTTCCTGCTCTGCAATTTTTGTGAGCAAAGTGTTACTCCTTGTCTGCTGCTCTGGTAAAAGCAGAGCTGACTCTATTCCTGAAACAAAGCATGGGATATTGAGGAGCAAACTGTTGCACTCTGTCTGTAAAATGCAGGAGCTGCAGCATCCTGCAGTGCTCTGACAGAGGGATTTGGTTTGGTTGTTGCTGTGTTTTTGGCCAGGAAACATTGCTGATGTTCCTTTCCAAAACCCCTTAACTATGCCAGGGTAATTCCAGTTCCTTCTTTCCCATGTTCCAAAGGTGGAAGAACTCTATGAAGCTTACTGCATCCAGTGCAGACTGCGGGATGGGGCCACCAACATGAAGCAGGCCTTCTCCCTGTCCCCTTCCACCAAAGCCTCCAGGGAGAGCCTGGTGGAGCTCTACAAGAACGTCCAGGAGTGCACAGAGGTAGGAAATCCTTCCCACTTGTAACCAGGCCCTGACTGCTCCTTCCCAAAAAACGTACTGGGAGTTGCTGCTGGCTTTTTTTTTTTAAATGGTGTGGGTTAAAAACGTGTGTGAATGAAATACAGGTACATTGTATGAAAAATCCTCAGTACTGGGGTCTCTTATGGCTTCCACTGGAAGTGTGGGATAAGAACTGAAGGAATGAGCTATGCTGTTTTTACAAAACCAGTAATGGAAGATAACTGACAGTGAGGAGCTCGAGGAGTTCCACTCTTCTCTGGAAGATTTTACAGAATCCATTCATAGTACTTTTATCTGTCTTTACTGGTGAAAATTTTTGTGTGTCCTTTAAAAAAATTAAAAGAAATGAAGTCCTTTAAAAGAAATGGCACGTGTGGGGAAGCAGCTCCTCTGCACTGCTTGGCAGTGCTGGTGACTGTGCAGTCTTTCTTTCAGGACATGTGCTTTATAGAGGGGGCTTTGGAGGTCCACTTGGGAGAGTTTCATGTGAAGATGAAAGGTAGGTTCCTTTTTTCCTTTCCCTCAAGACTCATCCATTGATTTGTGGTTTCTGGGTAGCAATCTGATCCACTGAGAGTCCAGCTATTCAGTGAGACCTTGGATAGAATTTTGGTAAACTTATTTTTGCCCCAGTGCTATAAAACAGACCTGCCATGGTATTTTATATTTGAATACAAAGCTGACAGGCTTCCTTCCTTCAGCTCAATTAAATGTTGTCCTTTTAAGAGTGTACTGGGCTGGTGGTGCAGCTCCTGCGCAGAGCTGAGGACAAGAGGGGGTGCTACCCAGAGAATCACTTGATTTACTGCAAGCTGAGGTGCTGGGGGGCTTTGTAAAGCTTACAGACACTGGGAGTTTTCCTTCTCTTCGCAGGGCTGGTGGGCTTTGCACGTCTCTGCCCAGGGGACCAGTATGAGGTACAGTATAGAACATATTTATATATTTTGTCCTTTCTTTTCCTGGAGTGAGGGTGCATGAGCAGCACAGGAGGGCCAGGGTGGAACACGTAGAAGGAGAGAAGGAGCCAGAATAATAAAACCACGTTCTGTTGTGAGGAGAACAGAGCATTGGCACACTCACTGTGCCCTTGGAGGCTGGGAGGGACAGAGGGGATTAGATGAGGTTTGGGTGTTACTGGAGGGTTTAAAGGATGCCAGTGGCTGCCCATCAAACCCAACTGCCAAGGCTTTGCCTGCAGAGGTGCCCTGGAATCAAACAGCAGTGGCTGCCTGTTTCTTGGAAGTTTGCCCTTGGCATGACGTGAATGCTCTCAGTGTCTCCCTGGGTGCTGTCCTGCTCCCAGCCTTTCCCAGTGAATTCCAGCGTCCTTGTCCTTCAGCACCACCCCACCTGCAGTGCAGTGTGGTTTGAGCTCCTCTCCAGAGGGTGGGACGTGGCACTGGGTGCTGACTTCAGGGGTTAAAGCCTGCACCCCCAATTCCTGTTTCCAGCTTTCTGGCTGTATCCAAGCTCCCAGTGTAGAGTGATCAAGGGAGTGGCTTTGCTTCCATGGAACTGGAACAGTGTGGGACCTGTGGACTGAAGGGAATAGTCTGGGACACGCTGGCCCAACATGCTCTTTTCTTTGTGGTTTCCAGGTGTTTGTGCGACTGGGGCGCCAAAAATGGAGGCTGAAAGGCAAAATTGAGACTGATGACAGCCAAACATGGGATGAGGAAGAAAAGATTTTTATACCCAATCTGCACGAGAAGTTTGAAATCAAGGTGTGGTGTATAATGGTTGGATTGGAATCAGTGGGTTAACAGGTCTTCTGCTACTTCCCTCCTAGGCCACCAAGGGTTTATCAAAATTCCTAGTTTTCTTTTTCCAGCTATGTAACAAATGGCAGTTAATCCATGTTGTACCTAGTGAAGGGACATTACTTCTGATTTTGCTTTGCTCCTGGCACTGGTAACTGTATTAGTGCATCTGCTTTCCCATGTTCTGGGATACGTGGTTGTGTTCCGGGCTTTTTGTTGGGTTGGTTTTCTAAAAAAGTCCCAGATCAATATCTGGGAACTTCTAGGATGCAGCCTGGGTGTGGAGACACAGATGTGTATGTGGATACTATTCTCATCCCCCATGAGGGTGCTAAGGACCTGTAGTACTGCCCTCTGTTGGAGGAGAGAAATTCCTGTACAGAAAACCCACCCTTGGTCCTGGCCCTGCCCTGGTGGTGGGGTCACTCCTTGGGCAGCATCCTCTGCCCTCATGGGCTGGGCTCTGCAGCATCACTCCTGCCAGCCTGAAAGGAGCTGAGGCTGAAGGCTGTGCTGGATCCTGTCCTACTGGGAAACTGTGCCAGTGCAGGCCTTTGGGCTCTGGCAGCCTCTTAAAGCAGCTCCTGCAGAGTTGCCTCCGCTGGCAGCAGGAACTGGGTTACACAGGAGACACTCTCTGGCACCTTGCCAGCACTGCCTTTGGAAATGGGTTTGAGGTGGTTTTTTTACTTTCACTGCACAATGAAGATCAGGTGAGAAGCTAATTCACATCCCTGTTTTACCACAGTTGTTGTAACAACTCGTATCACTTTGTGTGACAAGGACAGTTTTACTCCTTTATCAGCTTAATGAGAGTCTGCTGACGAATGTCCTCCACACCTCCTGCTCTTTCTGCTCAGTGCCCAATAGTCTTTGCCCAGTACAAATACATAGGAGGTGTAAAACAAGCAAATGCTGCACAGCTCTGTGTGTGCCCAGCTCCTGGAACCCCTTCCCTCTTCGGCAGCCTCCTGTGAGCTACTCCTTGTGGGGACAGTGGCTCCCAGCAGTTTGGGAGTGCAGAGCTGAGTACCAGGGTTTGGTTTGTTGTGGGCCTCGGAGCAGATCTGAGCTGGGCTGTTCTCCCTTCCATGCAGGGCACTCAGGATTGTCTGGTAAGATGGAATTGGATGTGTTTGTCTGTCCCTGCAGGTGACAGAGCTGCGAGGCCTGGCCACTATCCTGGTTGGGGTGGTGACATGTGACAGCATCAACTTCTTCACCACCAAGCCTCAGGCAATCATCGTGGATATAACTGAGCTGGGCACCATCAAGCTGCGGCTGGAGGTCCTCTGGAAGTAAGTACAGCCTCACACAGCAACAGCTAGAAAACATTTGAAATAATGGAAGGCTCCCAAGTGTGTCCCTGAGTTGCATTCAACATCATGGTCCTCTTTCTATCTGAGAGCAGGTGCAGGGTAGAGAGCAGCCCCGTGCTCCCTCACAGCAACCCCTGGGCCTGAGCTGATGGTGGGAGCAGGCAGGGGAAGGGACAGAAGCTGTTCCTATGACCTTTCAGCTCTTCCTTTGGTGTCACCACAGCCATAGGGCCTCACCAGGGGCCTTTCTCACCTCTCTGCTCCTCACAATGAGCATTCCATCTAACTCCAAGCAATGCATGTGTGTCTACAAAACACGAAAAATAACCTTAAAGGTGATGAAATTAAACTGAAAGGAGAAGTTTCTGGACACAATGAAAAAAATACACAGCTGAAGTTTTAGGACAGTCATTATTACCAAGACATGATCTATTAAAATAGCAGCTTTCAAAGACTTGGCACCTTTGTAGTGCACTGTGAGTAGTTATGGATACAAGGCTGTTTGTGCACTCCAGGGAAGCTGCTTACAGATGTACTTTTAAATAGCTGAGCATTGTCACAGTGCCTGTGATTTGTTAAATTGTTTTATATTTTAAATGTGTAATTTCATTTTTTGTAGTGGATTACTGCTGTTATTAAAAGTAAATTCTCACTCTTGTGGATGGTGCACTGGCACTTACTCCTCCCTCCAGACTCACCAGCACAGGGTTTTGAGGTAGTTCTGTTATTTCTGCTTTATGGCACTGCTGTTCCACATTGAGAGATCCATCTGCAACAGATCAAGACTTTTTAACCCCTTTCCATTTGCTTTGTCCAGGATTACATCAGCCCCTTAGTGAGGTGCCCAGGGAAACAGGGGACACTCTCATGTCCCTCTGCACGTGGCTCTCTGCAGCCTTGACTCTTCCCAGCCCTGCATGGCCCAGAGGCCTTGGAGCACCCCTCTGGTGTCAGGCCCTCCCTGAAAGGCCCCTGTGCATCCAGGCTCTCAGCAGGAAAATCAGAAGCAGCTCTAGGTCCATTGCAGGGGCTGGGGAAAGAAAAGCTTTATTGATCCAACACTGTTTTCTGAGTGTCCCTTGTGTGTGCAGTGGTCCTTGACACTCGTACCTGCAACTGGGCTGAAAAATGTGCCCCAGCCACAGCACCTGAAAACTATTCTCAAACACAAATTGCTTGAAGTCAATAGGAAATACACTCACCTTGGCAGGGGTTTGCCTGCACCAGCATATGGAGAATATAGAGTCTGGAAGAAGTCACTTCTCTCTGCTTTTGAACCCCCAGCAGTGGCACTGACAGACAGTTCTTCATTCCCTGCTGCTGGATCTGTTCCCTTCTTGTCTTCACTGTCAGGAACTCCAGAACTAATCAAGCACACAAGCTCTTCTTACAAAAGAACTGGAAAGGAAAACCCCCTCCTGTTCTGGGATATTGCACAGTTCCTCATAACCTGCATCTCCACAGCACATTGTATTTGGGGCAAAACTTCCTAGAAAAGTCCCATCCCAGTGCTGCTGACAGTCTCTGGCTGCAGTCTCCAGCTCAGAGTGCAGCTTTGGGCTGGCAAGAGGAGCACGTCCATGGGATTTGGGACAGCATCACACAGCCCTTGGAGCTGGCAGCTGAGCTGGGAGCAGGGCAGTGGTGATTCATTTTCTTTGGGAGTTAATCCCCCCTTGGAATTTCCCAGCGCATGAGAGCTCCGGCTCTGTGTCTCTGCTGTGTTTAAGTTTCCTGAGATGCGTTGGGATCCCACCAAGTGGATTCTCCAGAGCACTTCTGTGCAGAGCTGGCCTCTCCTCTCTGTTTGCTGAGGCTGTTTACAGAAAAGAGAATCTTTGTGGTGATAACTCAGGGTGTTTCTGTTTCTGAAGATAGAGCACTCAAAATAACAGCTGCTTTTTTCTCTGATTTAAGAATAACTAACCAAATCCATCTGATTTATCCGAAGTTCCCTGAGAGGCAAGCTTTCAGTCTAGACCTGCTTTGTGAGAAGTCCAAATGTAGATCTCTCTTCTGCCTCTAAATGTATATTTTCTTAAAATAGGCCTCTGGTCTTCTGGGCTCAAACAAAAGTGCCTTCAGCTCCTTTATAGATTGTGCCATGAGGAGTGTGAATGAGCTTGGGGCCGTTGCAGAACGGCTTTGTTGGCCAGTTTGGCAAAAGGCTTTGGGGTTTTTGCCAACCTAAACAGCAGTCTGGATTCTGTGTCTCACATGCAGGATAAAGAGAGAGCTGTATTCTCTGTTCAGAGCTCCAGCAGTGCCCTGCACTGGGGTCCAGGGGCACCATCCAGTCAGAACCACTCTGGTGACTGCTTTGAGCAGTGCTGGCCTGGCTCACAGGGGCTTCTGGAGCAGGAGCACGAAACCTTAGGGCAGAGTGAAAAGGAAAGTCTGGCTTTTATTTTGGGATGCATGCCTACTGCCAGTCTTGCTCTTAGAGATGCAAACTTAGGTGAAGAGGCAGTTCCTCCTGCAGGCTCTTCAGGCAGTGATGCACTGGTGCATCTCTGTGCCCTCACAGCTGGTGCTGAGCCAAGCTGGGTAACCTGGAGCCTGGTGCTTGTTAGGCTGGAAAGGGTGGGTGAGACCCAACAACCCCTTCTCTGCTCAATTGCGTGGGCATTTTCCCCTGCGCTGAACAGGGGAAAGAAATCTCATCATAAACAGAGAGTCTAGTCCACTTGACTAGAATTGGCCTTTTTTTGTATTAATGTAAGCCTGGATTCACAGGCTGAGCAGTGGGATTCAGGCAGGGAATCCTATCCACCCTTCTGGTCTGGGAGTATTGAATCCATGGAGTGGCTGGACAGGAGGAGAGAGATTAGAGCATGGAATGGGGACAGCAAAGATGATCAGACATGTGGGCCACTTTAGAATTTTTATTAATGGAGTTTTTCAGTCCTGAAAAGCTGTGGCTGGATAACATGTGGATGTTGGCTGGGAAATGTGGACAGGAAATGTGGAGCCACCATTTCTCTCAGTACAGCCACGGCTACCCCCACCCCCATTGAAGTACTTGCTCCACAATTTAAGGTTAAACAATGACATTCCTGCATAGTTTTTACCTATGCAGAGGTTTTATGTCAATGGTTTCAGGAAGTGACTAAACAAACTGAGGAAAAGCCAGTGACAATTAAAGGCAATAGTCTGCTTGCAAAGTCTGGTGCGTGACAGATCCCAGCCATGGACTGCCTCAGACTCCAGCCTGTGTCTGGGGAAAGCCCACTTCATTTGACTGACTTCCTCTGTTTTTCCCTGGAATATCCCCTACTGGGTTCTGTCTGTGTCAGAGTGCTGGGAGAGATGGATTCATGGAGCTGCCCCAGAGTGATGGTTTGTTTGCTGGAGAAATGGGGAGGGAGATGATGGATTGTGCCCAAGGAGCTCAGAGCCAAGAGATAATAGAAGCTCCAGAGCAGACTCCATTCCTGCTGTCCCCCTCTGCTCTGCTCTCTCAGTGATTCCTTGCAGGACCAGGAGCATGTGCTTGCCTGCAGCCAGCTGAAGAGCTCCATTTTGCTGGAGGCTTTTAGGAATTGCCAAAGGGGCAAAGCAGATGTTGTTTGTTCTCGTTCCTTTCCTAGAAGTGTCATTTTGCATTACTGCATCACTGTATTAAAAGCTAAAAATGAAAAATCTGAGGAATGGATCCCTGTGACTTGTTAAGAATGCCATGGGTAGGAGTAATTTGCTTTCATCAGTAAACACAGCAGGCTTTGGCTAAAAGGCTCTTGCTGTCAGAAACCCGATTTATTTCTGCCCATGAGTCAGTGCAGATGGTTGTTCCCGTGGCTCGAGGAACGGGGCTGTGATGGAGCCCAGCTGGGTGACGCTGGCTAATTCAGCCAATTCACCTGGCTTGGGGAGCTCCCAGAGCATCCTCTGTGCTCAGGAAGAACACAGGGTGTTGCACTGTAGAATTGTTCCTGTGCAACACGAGAAGCCAGCGAGAGTTGGGACTCTGCTTTTCAACTTTTGCTAGAGAGCAGAAATTCATCTCCCTGCAATTGATTAGCCCTCATTATCACTTGGATCTCCTGCAATGTACAGCTGAATGCAGCTGACTTTATCCTGCTCTTTGGTTGTTATATTCCTGTCACTGAGGCTGCAGATTTGTTGCAAACAATTCACTTTTTTCAAAATGCCAGTACTCAAGTGGAAAAATGAACTTTCTTTTGGTGCCACAAGGCACCTCAGTAGGCAACAAAAAATACCACATATAAAGACCAAACTTGCTTTAGTTAACTCGAGATGTGTTTTCCCTTTCTGGGTGAGCTGAGTTGCATCCCAGGGGATCATTTATCCGAGTTTCCTTGGACTGCTTTGCAAAGAAGTTGAGAAACAATGGCTATGCTGAAGCAGGTAATTAGGAAGTCTTTGGAGCAGCACTTGACAAACTCTTGCAGACCACAGCCAGTATCCTCTGGGGCTGCAGCTGGCTCATCCCTGCCTGTATGAACCACAGAACTTGCCAAGTAGCACTGCACAGGCTTCCTCTGCCAGCCAAAGGAATTGTGTATCAATAGGTGACAGATAATGAGGGTTTTTATTGGTTTTTCCAGGTGGTGTGTGCTCTGCAGGAGGGAAATTGGCAGTTCTCTTTTATTATATGTGTTGTATGTCCTTCCTCTATGGTTTTGTGGGTGTCACTGCCCAGTGCCTGGGCCAGCACTGGTGTCAGGAGGACAGAGCTCTTCAGCCTTTGGGACCATTGGACTCCTCTTCCAAAAACTCTGTCCCAGGTTTCTGTCTAAAGGGTGTTGAGAATTCTGTGTACGAACCACAGCCTTCTTGCCTGTGTCTTTCTCTGCTGGAGCAACCAAAGATACTGGTCAGAGAGGTGGTTTCTGTTTCCTTTTATTCCCCGAGTCGCTGACTAAACATCCCAGTTCAAACCCTACCAGCAGCCAAACACCTCTGTGCTTTCTGCTCTCACTGACACTTGTGATGTTTTGTGCTGCAGCCCCTTTGACACAGAGAACCTGTTTCTGTCACCTGGAAGCACTGCCAAGTTTTCTGTGGGTAGCAGGAAGAGCTCGTTGTACAACTGGACCCCACCAAACACCCCCAGCTTCAGAGAGAGATATTACCTGGTGAGTTCATGGGGGAGAGCAAAAGGCAAAGCACAGACCTAGGGCTTGAGTTTTGGGTTAGATTAGACTGTTCAGGAGCACACCCAGAAACGTGAAAACAGCACTCTGGGCCTTTGTAGTTTATTTTGGGGCTTTGTTAAATTTTTCTTTTAACCCCTATTCTTTTGAGTTCTATTTTAGAGTTTGTAAAACATTAAAAAAAAATCCTCAACAAAACTGTGCTCAGCAGCTGGAATGGTGGGAGTGTGGGTACTGCTCCAGTAGCCTGTGGTGGGCATCAGACTGGGAACCAGGAAAGCAGAGCCCCCTCTCCCAGGTGGGATCTTGGTCTTCCCAGCTGCCCCCAGGCTCACTTGGGGATCTCTTCGCAGTCTGTCCTGCAGCAGAGGCAGAGCCCAGGGGATGGAGGTGAGGAAGGCCAGCCTCCCAGCATTCTGAGCTACCTGGCTGCCTGTGATTTCGATGCCCCTGGGAAGAACAAGCCCCACAACCCTGCGGAGACGAGTGAGGGAGACTCGTTCAGCTCCGAGGATCAGAAAGGGGCAGAATCCAGAAGCACAACTCCAGCCCTGGACCACAGGATGCTGCCACTGGTGATAATCCAAGAGACTGGAGCAGAGGAGCTGCAGCATCCTCTCCCAGACCACACCACTCTGGACATCCTGAAGAAGACTCCGTGTGTGGATGGGTTCCCGGGCAGCCCCTCCGGTTTTCCCAATCGTCACAAGGGCAGGAGAGGCTCTTTCAGCCAGGCCCGGAATCGCCGTCTGGCAGAGCAGGAAAACATCAGCCAGAAAAGCTGGAATGCCGCAAATGACCTCAAAGCGGAGGGACGCGCGAAGTCGATTGACAAGGCTCTCCTGGAAGTGTTAAATTTGCTGCAATCGCGTGAGGAGGGGCAGGCCCAGCTGGAGAAACTGGAATGCCAGGTTTCGTCTCTGAGGGACAAGCTGAAGGTAGGGCTGTGTTTTACTCTCGGGAGGCGGTGCAGCTCTCCCGGGAAGGCCCCGCGGCCCGTGTGAGGCAGCGCTGCAGGCCCGGGCCCGGCAGGGCCGCTCGGCCGCCAGAGGTCAGGCGGGACCCGGGGAAGGGGCCGGGGCCTGCCGGGGCCGGGCACAGGCGGCACGGGGAGGGAACTAGCGGAGGATCTGCCGTCCCGCTGGAAGCCCTGGGCTGAGCAGAACCTGGGCTGCGTGTCAGGGCCGCAGCGTTTAGGTTTGCTCGATTCTGTTGGTGTTTTTCAAGCTTGGTGCAGCTCGAGGTGACCGCAGCAGCTCATCAAAGCCCGTCTGTCCAGGCTCCCCCAGCTCCGCCCGCAGGAGTCAGAGGTGCTGGAAACATTTCTTAGCTTAGAAGAAAGGTCCTGGAGAAGAGCAGGCTGCAGTGCAGGTTTGGGAGCAGGAACACAAGGGCTGGGGAGGGAATCCAGGCTGGAGTAAGAACTGGTGATAACACAGCTGCCCTGGCCTCCTGCTCCAGTGAAACCCCTGGAAAAACAGAATTTAAAACCCAAACCGAGTGCTCTCAAAGCAGCCCTTCCAAGGGGGAGAAAGGTAGTGGCCCCATGAAATCTGCTGTCGATATGCAGCTCTTGGATGCTGTGCTGGAATGCAACAGCCCCCCAGGATTGGTGCTTTGAGCTCTGAAACAGGGAATGAGTGAAAGCGCTGTTAGTGACAGAAGATGCAGAGAATATCAGCTCTCACCAGCCTTACCAGGCATGGCGAGAAAGGGGAATCCACAGAGATTAAAATATTGAAACATGGTTTGAATTTAAGTAGCAACATTATTTTGGGGTCAGAGTGCTGCGCCAAGAGCAGACTTCCCTGATGTGTTAAAAATTAAATCAGAAAAACGAAGTGATTTTTTTATTAGGAATGATTTCAAAACCTGCAAAGAAATCCTGCAAAATGGCTTGCTAACTACAAATAACAGCATCTCTGCTTCTATTTCATTAACAGCTAAAGACACTTCACAAACATTCCTCTATGGAGAGTTTAATGGTGGAGACAGTGCTGGAGAGTTTTGACTTCTTGAACGCTGACTGCAGTGCTGATGAGCTGTCCTTGTTTGGGAGCATAAGGACAGGCAGTGTCAGGTACGTGCTGCAGCACCTCGTGGGACAGGCAAAGGGGGTCCCAGAACAGCCCCACTTGGCTGGGAAACAGCTGTGGTGTCAAATCCAGCACAGAAATGTGGCCCCGTGGTTTTAGAGAGGGTTATAAAAGCAATTAAAGAAAATGCTGTTTTCTGTTCAATGCCACCTGGTTTCTTTCGCAGCTTCCTGTTGAGACAGTACATCTCCAATTCTATTTAGTGATGAGACTTCTAACTCTCTTTTCCCCTCATCTCACCAGCACATACAACGACAATGTGCTCCAGTCCCTGAGCTGTGACACGAGACCAGAAGCACGAGATGTAACTACTGGGGATGACAACCTAGACATGCTCTTGATAACACACCTGAGGCTGTGCAAAGGTCTGCTGCAGGTACAGAGCAGCCTGGGGGTTTCCAGAGCACTGGCTTGTCAATGTTGATTCTGATCACAGGAGAAGTTAATATGTTTTGTTTGCTTTATAACAGCAGAGAGACTCAGAATGGAAATCGGGTACAAAAAACGCATTGCACGCATGTGCCCACACAGAACATGTCATACAAAACTCTGCTGCCTCCTTTCAGCCTCTGGGTTTTGCTGAAGCTCTAAGCAATACTTTTGTGCCCAAAGCAGGCTGCAAATGCACAGGCTTGGCTTGGGTAATGTTTAATGAATGAAAAACTGCTGCTACAGGGAGCTGGTGTTTGATGAGCAGCTGGGGTTTTCTCGCTGGTCTTAAAAACTGGATTCTAAGAAACAAATCCTCATTTACCCGGAACTCGATCCTGCCCTTGTTTCAGCTCTTGAGTTATGTCTGTTGCATTTCAGAAACTGAGGGCACCAAATGTAGCCCAGGTGGTCCGGGAGAGCATTTTGGAGGAAGTGTCAGAGCAGACGCGAGTCCTGGGGGATGTCCTGGATCTGTCTGTTGAGAAAAGTGAGTACCTGCCTTACTCCAAGGCATGCAGAGGTGGGAGAGGTGCACCCCTGATGTGTCTGCTTGAGCCTCCCCACACCCAGGGGGTTTCATTCTAAATTCCTTGCAAACATTTACATCCTTGAAGCAGCTCTTTTGTCTTGATTCTTAGAAAAGCAGGGCTCATTCTTTGGTTCATTTTTTCTTCACAGAAGGAAAATATGTGGAGAAGTTTGTCTCAAAGAAAGAGGAGCTGAACTGGTCTCAGGGGTTTTATAGATGGTGGAGTTTGCAGTCAAAGAGCAGCAGAGCAGCCTTAATAAAATCTCTTTTATATCTGTGCTTTTCCTTGGCAAGCAAACAGCCCAAATTCTGTGCCCACTTGCAAGAACAGTTTGGTGGGCACAGAATTCTATCTCAGGTCTTCCCACTACTAAATTCTTCCCTTGGCTGTTGGACATGACAAAATGATAAAGCACAATGAGGGGCTTGGAAGGCTTTTGTTCTCATCTTGGTAAATACAGCAGCAAGAATGCAAATTTTAGTTGGAAGCATTTGCTGCCAGATTTTATCCTGGAGGATGTGAGAATAAACTGTTCCCTGGAGCAGAGCTGCGAGGGGTCTGGTACAGTGTGACAGGGGAAGTGTGGGAGCCTGAAATGCAGGAGCTCGTGTCTGGAGGTAAAAGTGAGGGATCAAGGGTCCAAATGAGGAACCACAGGGTATTGCTTCACGTGCTCTTGTGAAGGCTTTGAGAGCACCCTGGGGTCAGAGCTCTGCCCTGGGCAAGGAACACGAGGCAGAATCCCTAAAACCCGTGGCAGTGGCACCTCCTTGGCTGACAGAAGGGCAACCACCTAAACTCCCAGAAAGTTCTTCTGGAACTGACTCAGATGCTGGGATAAAATGGACAATAAGAGGCAGAAGAGTTGCTGATGGCAGTTTAGGAGCTCAGCCCAAGCGTGGTGAGATCAGTGCTTGCAGGTGTGAACATTTGGGCAGCAAATGTCCCACTTTGAACAAAACCATCTTTAATGCAAATACAAGTTAATACTGTCCCATGTCCCGATTGGCCATCTGCTGCCTAATTTCTCATGTAAAATCCCAAATCTGCTAGAGCTTACTGACTTTTTAAATGGTTGGGTTTCAGTTATTCAGAAGACTAAAAAGAAGAAGCAGTATCTGAAAATCTGGAGTGATCTTGCAGAGCCTGGCAGCAGCATCTTGGTGACCTCAGCGGAAAGGTTCCGTCACGCGCTGAAATACACAATGATGCTCAAAGTGAAGGAGAAATACCCCAGCCACCTGGAGACAGGTACCACGTGAGCACAAGGCCATGCTGACTGCATTTCAGTGCAGTGCTGAAAATTGTCCTTGTGTGTTTAAAAACCCCAAACCTCTCACTTGTTTTCAGCAGCTTCCGTGTAACTAACCTGCTGGTTTCTCCTTGTCCTCCTCCCCTGTTCCCTGCAGTGCTGCAGAGGCTGCTGGAGCAGATCCTCACCTGTGATGGGTTGCTCCCCTCTTCCCATTTCCAAATGGAACCGGTTACTTTGTTCCAGTTTTATCGTTACCTGGAGAGACACCACATTGCCAGCCTGGAGAAACACCTGGCAAAACTTGCTAAAGAAGGTAAGGGCCATGCTTGGCTCCTCCTGGCAGGGCTGGTGCCCTCCAGGTTCTGACTCAAGATACAACTCCAGAGCAGGAAACAGCCCAGCGCTTGCACTGACAACTTGTTTCCATTTTAATTCCTCGTACGACCATGTAGTTTTAATCAGAACAGGAAAAACATGCTTGGCTCCCATATCTGACCATGTGCAAACAAACCCCGTGTGAAGGTTGGGCTTATCTTAAGTGCCCTAAAAAGTGGGTTCTGGGATGTTCTGAAGCTAAAGCAGACACAAAGTGAGGAGCAGCCTCCAGCTGGATCCAAGGACTGAGTGCAGTCTGTGGCTTTGGGTCACTATTGCAGTTGGACTCAGACACAGAAAGAGCAATAAAACTGCAGAGGTTACTAATGTGCATTCTGTAGCCTGAGGTAGCCAGTGCCTCACTGGAGTCTTGTCCAGCACGTGAAAGTACTTCAAAACTTTCTCTGTATTAGAAAATAATTATTTAAAAGTAGTCCTGGTATTGGCTGCATCTTCAGGCTCGTGTTGATGCAGGGGACTCATGAGGAGGGACACTAAGAGCTTGAGCATTTTTCTACTGGGTAAAGGGCGGCTGTCCTGCTCTGCTTCCTGCCCCGCTCGGGTGTCAGCGGCCGGGACAACAGCGTGTGCCCAAGGGCACCGGGCTGGGCGGGTTCGTGTTCCTCGCTGCGCGTTTCCTTTGGCTGAGGCCGGGTCCTTTCCCCGCAGTGATGCTGATCGAGGAGCTGCAGTGCCCCGGGAGGCTGAAGACGCTGAAGAAGCTGAAGGGGAAGAGGCTGGGCAGGCTGCAGCCGCTGCCGCGGACGCTGCGGCTGCTCGGGCTGCTGCAGCTGGACGAGAACCACCGCGTGAGCAAAGCGGCCACGGCGTGCCTGGCCCGGGCCGCCGGCAGCGGGAGCCTCCGGGCCCGGGTGAGCGCCGGGACACCGGGGAGCTTCCCCGGGAGCGGCACCGCCCTCCTCCCCTTGTGCTGGCTGGGAACGAGCCCCCAAACACAGCGCTGCCCCAGTGATGTGTCCCTGCCTTTGTTCCCTTCCACGGGGGTAAAACCGCTCCCGTCACTCGGATTCGGCAGCTGGATTACACTTCCGACTTTTTTTTATTTTCCTCTCCGTTCATTCAGGCTGTCTTGTTTTACACCGATGTTTTATGTGACTGCGATGCAAGACTCCAGCAGGCTGCATGTCTGGCTCTGAAGAACCTCAGGGTGAGCGCTCCCGGCTCCGCGGCTGCAGAGCGTGTCCAGCTGGGTTCAGAGCTGCGAGGGGTTACTGCAACGGGGAATCACCGAATTCTCTGGCCGCCAAGGGTTCAAACTATTAATGCCATTACTGCCACGGCAGCAGGAGAGGGAGCTGTGCGCACCTGGGAGTGTCTGATCTGCCAGGCGCAGCTCAGGGATGTGTGAACTCCTGTGGTACTGAGTGGTGAAGGACGACAGGCAGTGTCTGACTGGGGACACCCAGCACGTGGATAAACGAGAGCAACGTTTATATATCAGTCAGTTCTAAATATTTAACTGGAGGAATCTGAAGTTGAATCGGGGTATTTTTAACGATAGCTGATTAGAGTCAGAAAACTAAAGTAGTATTTGCATTGCTATTGCAAGAAACAGCAGAGATTTAAACCTTCCCAACAGCCCTAAGCTGTAAGAGGTTTGCACACTAAGAGTGAACTGATGGCTGCAAACGGGTGCTCACACAACAGCAAACCGGGGCCTTGAAGTCGATTTGCAAAGCACCTACTGGAATTAACCCTTTCAGTGACAGTCCTGGTTGGGTGGTACTGATAAAATGGTCCCACTACAGTGACCTGTACCCTGGAAATCTTACACTTTCTTATGCCCTAAAACAGGAGAGAAGGTAACAGAGGGGAGATCATGTCAGGAAATGTAGCTGCAACCCAGTATGTTGGGGAAGAGAGAGGTCCTGGTGGAATTTGGATGTCAGAGGAGATGGGAGTTGGTGTGTCTGTGTTTGCTTTGTAAAAATGTCCATCACGCTGCCGAAAAGCTGCTGAGGCAAATTCTTCTCTTCTCCAACAGGCTGTGGAGAGCATTGAGCAGGTTGCCCACCTGTGCCAGTCTGAAACAGAGGAAGTCAGGAATGCAGCCAGGGAAACCACACTGTCCTTTGGTAAGGCTTTTGTACAGCTTTAAAATGGTCTGGTAAGAGTCATGTGAAATAGTGCAGGACCAGGAGGGGCCTCAAGTTCAGCCTGAACACATCCAGGACAACGGAAATATTTCATGAACAGCTGTTTCATACCATGGACATAAACTTTACATCACATGTTAACAGCCAAGGGCCCCCGGTGAGGTTTACAGAACCAGACCAATGAGATCCTCAAGGATTAAGTACTTCAGGAACCACTGAACCTTTTGAAAAGGTCATAGATAAGCACTGAAGGTTTTATGCTGGTTCATTACTTGTTACTTCACTGGAATCCAAGTAGATTGACAGTGGAGGTGACCTGATAAAATGTCAGCACTCCCCATCTCTTACTGCCCAGTATTTGTGCTTCTCCTGAGGCCTCAACAGGAGGAACGCTGCCAGAGGATGGCCAGGTCATGCAGGTTACAATCATTTCCCAAAGTGGGGGATCTCCAGCCTTGCCCCACAGGAACACTCAGGCTCATGTGCATGACAAGTTTTCCAGCTGTGATGCTCCGAACGGTTACTCATGGAAATAGTTGCAGGATGCCTGGTTTTCCATGGTGGCTTCTAACAGGTTTTGGAAAACTATTCCCTGAGGGATGTGTTTGTCACTGTTGAGTCCTTCCTTCCAAGCAAGGCCACGACAGGAGTGTCCCCAGAGGGCCACGCTCCTCAGGGGGTTCCTGCCTCTCCCTCAGCAGGGGCTGTTTTCTCTCTCCACAGGGGAAAGGGGCCGACAAGCCTTTGAGAAGATGGACAGGATCTGCTGTGAACTGAGAGAAACGGCTCAGGAGGCTGAGATTGAAATCACAGTGTTTTAGTAGTGGAGTATAAGGAGCTGGATCCCATTGTCCTCGCAGCCACACGGGTACCTGAGGGTTTGGTTTTGTCCTGTTCCCTTCTGTTCTGTCCCTGCTGCCTCCTGCCCCAGGACAGCTTTATTTCCAGAGGGGACAGTTTGTGGGCTCCATGATGCAGCCTGGAATGGATTTTCTCATTGTCTCTCAGCACATGAAATACCAAGTACTGGACAAGTGGAAAGTGGGATCTTTTAGAATGTGGATCCAGGTTTTAACTGGAGTGAAAATCTCCATCTTGCTGGAATTAGCTGCCCCTGCTCCAGCTCTGTCCAATATGATCTGTTTTCCCAGGAAGTGTTTCATTAATTTGGCATTCCCGAAGGAGAGGAATGCTCACTCTCCAACAGTCCCTCAACTGCCCTGTCACCAGCACACATCCAGCAGCATTGCTCAGTGGCTTCCTTTCCTTAGTTGCAGAAGGAAAAGCTGGTACTCCTAAGTCACTCTTTTTTACAATTGTTGCCGCTCAGGCCAGGTCCAGCACGGCGTGACAAGGCTCTCTAAGAGGTGTCAGTGCTCAGCAGCAGGGACTGCAGGGGCCTGGCCCTGTGCAGGTCTGCAGGTTTGTTTTATTAGAATTCTGAATTTAGTCATAGACCAAGACTTCTCCTCCTCATCCACCCATGGTCGGGCTCGTCCCCCAGCCCTGGCTGCCAGGGTGCCCATGGGGAGCAGCCTGGCTTCAGGTGCAGTACTTGGAAGGGTTGGGCTTGTGTGTACATATTTATATATATATATACATAAAACTTTTCTATTTGGTATTTATTTGTTGGATTTCATACTGTTTTCTAAAGTTCTAATAAACCATTTGAGACAAGTTCCTGGGAGTGTTTCCTACTGCTGTGCTCGCAGACCTGGGGACTAAAGGTAAGAGGCACTAAACCCCCAAAGGACAGGGCCCTGTCCTGTTCTCCTTGGGTGAACTCTCTCCTCCAGTTGTAGCTTTCCTTAGAAACATAAACCAAAGGTAAGTACTGGAATTCAAACACCAGGATGTGCTGGCTGCAGCTGCTGCTGCAAACAGGGTCAGCACCAGCTCCTGCTCCTCCTCAGCTCCTGCAGAAACTCACCAGGGTGCCTGAGTTCCTGCACTTCTTACTCTTAAAATTTAGCTGGTTAATGTGAAAGACTAGAAGAGGGAAATGGAGGTGGCAGGGAGAGCTGGGGTCCTGGCCTCACTCTTTCACTGGAGCTCTGCCTCCAGGAAGTTCTTGCAGTAACATTTAAATCCCTTTATTCTACAACCCCCACCACTGGCCCCCATGGGCACGTGGGTCAAGCAGGAGCCCATGGATCCAGCCCAGAAGCTGTAACACACTCACGTGAGTTCTTTAAAAAAAGAGTTTTATTGTTACAACTAAAATGAGAACTGAAAACTTGTATGGGAGATTGAAAAACTGTACAGTTGTACTCTAACCTGGGAGGCCCAGCAGCGGCTTACACAAAAGACAAGATACCTGAAACTGTATTATACCAAAACATTCAGCTTTTTTGTTGAGTTTTTACATTTTTTTTTATAAAAGTTTATTCTATGGCAATCTGTAAAAAAGAAAGACCTGATGAGTAAATATTTGCTTAAGGCAGATAGCAGAGCAGCTCACTAACTTTCTAACGAGTCTAACATGGATGTTTGTCCATTTCCAAGAACAGGCTACCCAACACCCCACTGTGCTACGGTATATACACCCCCCAACTACCACAGACAGTACAGGACAGCAAACAAAATGGGCACAGCTCAGGACTCCCAGCCCTGCCCACACCTCCCTGGGCTCAGGGCACAGTCACTGCGTCCCAGGACAGGGTCAGAGCTGGGCCTGGAACACAGGAAAGAAACAGGCAGGAAGAGGATGCTCAAAGCTCTTCTGTCATCTGCAGGAACTTCGTCTGGGCAGAATCATTTGCAATTGAATAACTCTGTATTCAAAGGAAGGATCCTTTGTTTTCCTGCCATACCTAAGATTTAAAATATCCCCTCTTGGGAATGTGGCCAGAGGTGGGTTGGGTTTGTTTCTTTCCCAAGGTGTCCCAGTGCCAGGGGAGGTGTGGAAGGGCTGCCTGAACTCTCTGGAATGTCTGTACTACACTCACTCAGCTGAAAGGAACATGCTACCACCGGGCACACGGAGCACACGGGATCCCACGGGAAGTCATGCCAAGGATTAGGCGAGTACATGGGCTCTGATAAACACCAATCAGTCCAGCGCTGAACAGAGAGACTCAGCAACACCCTCTGAACCACAGCCACTAAGGATCAGGTCATGCAAATATCATTTGGGCACATCAGGAAGCAGGAATATAAGTTCTGTCACCTTTCAAGCACGTGGTGTTTCATCGGGACACCGCAGACTTCACATGCACTTTAATACAAAGGGGTACAAATGGTGCCTCAGGGCAGAGTCCTGCCCACGCTGCAGAGAACAGTGGGGACAAAGCAATCACAGAATGTATCTTAAATACACAGATGAGCCATTATATATTACCATTTTTCTATACTCATTTTTCCTGTCTCCAATAATATAACTAAATATTGACTGATTACAACATTCCTCCTTTCAAGTACTGGTCTGACCAACAGTCTCACAGGTAAAGGATTGATTCCCAGTACTACCTGAGGATTTATTATTGTACTCTTGAAAAGCCCTTGATGCAAGCTTAACAAAACACAAAACAGAAATAACTCCCACCCCCACCCACCCCTGCACCTACTCACCCACTGAAGGAAGAGCTACACCTACAGCCAGCTTGGCAAAAATAAATACGGAGTGGAGGGACTCCCCTGGGCTCCTCCACAGTGAGGGCTGCACTGAGGGCTGGTTAAGTGCTATAAATCTAGAAAGACTTTAGAAATAAAAAAAAAAATCAGTAACACTGCTGCAGATCAGCTGTCATGGGGCAGTTCAGTCACTACAGCTCCCAGGAGTGAGTTTGCTCCTGTCCTCTGCACCACGACACAAGCAAAGAAACCTTTGCTATTATTGTTTCTGCTATTACTAATTTGGTACTGCCCAGAGGACCAGCAGGGGCTGCTTGGTGCAATGCTGCCTTCCAGTCCCCACCCTCCCCTTCCAGCCCTTCCCCCCCGGAGCCCTGGCTGCTGTGGGACCCCACGGGGCTGAGCCGTGTCTGCCCCCAGCCACAGCCAGGACTGGAATCTTGGCTTTGAGCAAAGCAGGACACACCAACACTGGCATCATAAGCCAAGGGATTTGTTCAGAGCCCAGCACGGCTCCTGCTGGGCTGTTCCGGCTCAGGGAAGCTGCCCCAGCAGGGATTTGCTCTGGATTTCCCCAACGGGGCCACGCTGGGCCGGAGGGAGCAGCTGCAGAGTGAAACTGCATTTTACATTCCAAATGCTGAGGTTTAAGGACTGGTCCTGCCACGGGCCACGGGCATGGCCCCACTGCTGGTGGACATGGTTTGGTTGAATTTCCCTTCCTGTTTCTCTCCCTCCCCTCGACCTCTCCCAACCCAGAATATAAAAGTAAAAACAGCTTTAGAAAGGATGGTGCAATGTAAAGAGGCAAATGTGCAAGTAGAGTGCAACAAAAGTCAATGAGGAGATACACTTAGTAAAGAAAAAAAAAGAAAAAAAAAAAACCAAAGAGCTGGACATGTTGGGATACCCTGAGCAAATGCAGAAGCCTGGTTCTATCGACACAAGTAAAACAATCAGCTCTTTAAGAACAGTTATGCCAAGATTAAATATATCAACACCACAGGCACTGCCCACAACTCAGTCTTTAAAGATGAAGCAAGTTAAAAAAAAACAACCAAAAAACAAACCAAAAACCAACCACAAACACACCTCCCCTTCCAAAAGTTTACATTCTTCAGGTATGTGGGTTTCTTTTTCTTTTTTTGGGAACTTGTCAATGTAAGTCAGGTATTTGGTTACAACACTTGGAGAGTACAAGCAAGTTTCACTTGTGCCTAGTTTTTCTGAAACAAAAGAAAATGAACTGGCTTTTTAAAAAAGGCTAAAAACAACAATGTGTTGTAATTCTATTATTTAGTTTAAAAAAAAAAAAAACCAAAACAAAAAAGGAAAACAGACTATTTGGCATTTTCTCTGCTTACTCCTGAATATTTCAAGGCCCTGAGATTACAATATTATGTTCTTGGGACCACAGGGCTGGATAAAACCCTAGTGCATCAATTCTCTCGTTAAGCCCTACCCAGAGTTCTGGCCTTTCCCCCTAAATCTACCTGCAGTGAGCCAAGGCTGCCCTGCCTCGAGTGGCTCCGAGGAGCTGAGCAAAGCCGGGAGCGGCGCTCCCACGGCGGCCCCTGGGCGCTGGTCAATGGAAACACACCCTGTAGCAGAGATAAGCTCCTGCCGTGAGGAAGGTGAACATGCAGATGTTCACTAGGAAGGGCTTCCAGGTCGCCACCACGTTCTCATCCTCCTCCTCCGCGTTCTCCTTCAGGGACTCTTCCTTGTGGGGCGAGAGCCGCGGGTTCTCACCAACAGTTCTCCTCCGGGGTTCAGTGTCGTGACTAGTGCTGAGGGCAGAGGAAGGGACATTCAGGGCTGGGCAGGAACAGATGTTCCATGCTGGACTGGCCACGGAGGAGAGAAGCCATGCAGGTGCTCCAAGGGCAGGGAACACCACAGAGCTGGAAGTCTCTTGGGAGCTGCAGCAGCCACCAAAGCACAGCCTGTCTCCAGTTAGGACACATCTGGCTGTTCAACAGAGGTTGAAGAAGAGCTTGGGAAGATTCTGTGCCCTTTAAAGAATAAGTTTTAGCCACCCCCTGCTTTCATTGGTCATCACAAATCTGCACCAAGACAGCCAGTGAACAAACCCAACTCACTCCTACAGCTGGTCAGGGGAACACCAAAGCCCTAAAATCGAGCACCTGCCCAGAAAGCCAGAGAGGGATGGAATGTGGCTGCCCCTTCAGCCCTAACTCCCAAAGAGCATCTCAAGGTGGAACTGAGCATCTCCTCCCCCTTCCCACTCCCTGACCGTGGCTGAGGCTCCAGACCCTGTTTCTCAGGGGGCAGCGAGTGCTTTACCTGTCTGTGCTGGGGGGCGCAGCTGATCGGGCTCTGCCGTCCGGAACCGCCTCCTCCACGCTGCTGACGGAGCGCCCGATCTCCTCCTCCACTGCCTGGTGCTTGGGGAAGAACTCTGGGTGCTCGTGCATCCTCCCGTTGTGCATCTCTGAGGTTCTCTTCGGGGGCCTGGGAGGTGGAGGGGCGTGTTCAGGGGGTGGCTCCAGGTCTTCATTGGAGAGCTCTTTCCACTGCTCCTTCAGGGAAGGACAAGCCCTGTTAAGCTTTTCTCTTATGCAAGCTGCTCTAACTTTAAACTTTACCACAGCAGAATCCTTATACTCTATGTTTTAATTAATTCTTAAAGTGGCTCTTCCTTTGCATTGAAAAAAAAAGGCAAGAAAAACACAAGAACTCCAAGCCCAAGCTACATACACTACACAAAACATATGGGCCACAAAAGCAAGAAATTCCAATCTGCTTCTAAAAATGTAAGCAGCACAAAATAAAATCTATTTTATTTAATCATGACACTTAAAACTTGAGGCATATTAGAAAACTGGTACTGTCTGAAGTGCCAGGGGAGGCTGATGCAGCAGCTCCACCCCAGTCACTGTGCTGGAAAGCACAGGAGGCACCTTCTATATCACAGGTACTTTTGGAAATAAATAAAATACAGCACTTTGGGTCATGAGAGATTGTAAAGCACTGTACCTAAAAGCCACATAACATAAACATGTACTGAAGCTGAAGCAAGCACCACATTTGAAGCTTCTTTCCATCCTGTTCCTCCCACCCACTTGCTGCAGTTCCCTGGGAGCTGCCAGGAGCACTCACTTGCACTGAAGCATCTCCCATGATGAATTTTGCCCCTTCAATAACAGCTAAGTAGGAGAACCGGAGCTGATCTGCAGTCTGGATGAGCCCCATCCTGTACTTCCTCATTTCCAGGAGAACCTGCTTAACATCCACGGAAGAAGGATCTTTCCGTTTGTCCATCTGCAGATAAAAATGTGAAATGTTTTCTGCTCTGATGAGGTTCACTACAATGACTCATTTTGTGGTAGGGCCTTCACACCACCCTCCACATCACAGAATGAATGAACTCACACACAACTGATATCAGCAGCTCTTTACTGGGTCTCCAAAAACACACACTGGGAAAACACTGGGCCTCAAAAATGCTGCTTCCCCTGAAGGCAAAGCCTGTCTTTGTGAATCACTCTGAAAACTGGAGACTTCTCTTCCCCACACTCAAAATGGCTACTTAGAAACAGGACCTGCCTTGGAGTACACTCCCAAAACCGCAGAGTAAAACAATGGGAAATCACAGGGAACCCCTCCCAGCCCCTGCCCCGGCTCCTTTAAGGCTGCACCAAAGCTCCCCTGAAGGTGCCTGTGCAGCAGAGCAGGTGGCCCTGCAGGAGTGGCCCTTACCAGCAGCAGACAGGTGTCCACCAGGCAGAAGGTGCCCGACCTCCCGATGCCAGCGCTGCAGTGCACCACGACCGGGCCGTGCCCGGGGCTCAGCGAGCCCGACTCCCGCACCTTGAACAGGAAATTCAGGAACGAGGCCGGCGACTCCGGGACCCCAAAGTCGGGCCAGGTGGTGTAGTGAAAGTGCAGAATCTCCCGAGTTTCCTGGGTCTGCAAAAACAGGGTTTGGGAACTCTTTTGGTTTGGATACACCAGTCAGAAGGACTGACTTAAATTCCAAGGACAAAGTTTCACCAGTCTGAGGGAGCTTTTATAGCTGCACAGCCAAGAAACTAATTACAAGTAATTATCTCTCGCTGTGAAGGTCTCCACTGGGAGCAAAGGGAACCGGGTAAGAAAATTTACTTATTTAGAGTTTAGTTATTTCAGTGCAGTTCAGAAGCTTGTGTCACTCTGGGTATGGCTGAGACATGAAACTGCCTGGAGTGTCCCCAGGTACGTCTCACAAATATCCAAGAGTTTCATTTCCACAGCATCTCATGCAGAATCACCAAACCCAGAACAATTCATGACCATCAATTTCAAGCCCTTGTTGGTGAGGAAATGAATTTCACCCCAAGGAGAACAAGGACTGGGACTGGATGAGATCCTGTACTCACGGTCAGGTTTTCCAATTCCAGCTGTCGTACTGTGTAGTAGGATTTTATATCTTCAGATATCAATGTTAATTTCAAGTTTGTATCTTCAAAAAACATTTCTTTCTCCTCCTTCCGTGGCCAGTACTGTGCACACTTTATCTAAAACCAAGCAAGAGACACATAAATGTCATTACCTCCTTCTGATGGAATTGCCATTTTCTTATTAAGGTCTCCCAGAGAGATGAGCTCTGCAAAGACTGCTGCATGCCAGGACCTTAATGAGCCAACCTATCTGTGCACACTGAGAACTCCAGACCCCCTGGTTAGCAGCAGAGACTTCCATTTGTGTGGAGTCATGTTGTGTTTGTGCCCTGTTTTAGCCAAATTCATGAGAAATTAGGACCCACAATTATAAACCCAGTGATTTTCTGCCTGCACTAAGATCAGTTCACCAGGTATTCAATTCCAGGCATAATTTCTTAGACAAAACTACTTACAGTCATCCCATCCCATTCTTTGGGTTGGTTTTACTTGGGTTTTTTATTACAGAAAACCATAAATGTGATGAACACATGGCAAGAACTGGGTGAGTACTTACGGATCCCTTTTCCATCACTCTGTTCAACATGACAACACCACGGCTTTTCTGTTCCCAAACCATCTCCCAAAAGTGACCACAAGTATTTGGCAAAGGTCCCTGCAGAGACAGAATCCCCAGAAATAAGCATTATTTTTTGTAAATGTCAGTGCACTCTTCCCCAGTAACAGTCCCTGCACAAGGCAATAGATTTAAACAAGCAACTCCTCATTTAAAACTGTGGAAAAATGCAGTGAGATAGAGCTTTAAGTTCCATGTTATGAATTTACCCATGAAAGCATGGTTAATCTTTTCCCCCCAAGACATAAGAGGAAAAGATCCACAGTCTCATTTGTGAGAACAGAACTGGGAGTGAAAAATGCTGCATTTTCTTAGGAAAGGCATACAAAGGTCACGGGGAAATAAACCCCACTCAATAAGAGCAGAAATAACATCTGTGTCAAACTACCCTGCAATACCACATCCTTATTCATGACACCTGAAAATTACCTGACTAAATGATAAACATCCAAAAGACTGAAATGATGCCAGATCAGTAACAAATTATATGGTTTTCCAGAATCTTCAAAGATGTGCTTTGTGATTCAATGAAATGGAAACTCCTTTTAAAGACTACTATCTATTCCCAAAGTACATTTCCTTATAACTTCCTACTTCTGCTATGTTCCTCTGCTATTTTCTGCTCTAAAGCTATTGCTGTGAAGTTTGGGGTTGCCATCCATCCCCTCCTGTGCTCAAACAGAACAGCAGGTCCTCAGAAAGAATGACTGGATTTAAATAAAGCCATTCAAATCCACTAAATTCTGGCTTAGGACAGGTAACCAGTACCAGTCAGCTGCACATCTGACTATTCCACATTCAGCTCACCCCTGTGATCAACCCCCCTGCCCTGAGTAAGGGGAATAAGAGCTGTGTTCAAAGGATACTTTGCACACTGCACTGCCCATTTCTTCCTGAGAAGATTTATCTTTATTCTTTAGAAACAGGAAGGAAGAGCTGTCACTTGAAAATATGAATCCCAGACTACCTTTATCTAAAGTGTGGGAGGAAGGGGTAAAAAAAAGGCCAAGATTAGAGATCAGGACAGTCTCTGGGGAAGTGAACATTCAGGACAAACAAGAACCCTGGCTCTCAAAATAAGACAACAGGGTATCTGGGTACTTTTAAATCTGGTCTACAGATAGGTGTGGAATTGACAGATTCAGGGAAAAGCAGCGACTTTTATACACTCACAGATGTTTATATACACTTAAGTAGCTTAACAATAAAGAAAACAAACAGAAAACCCATGAAAAACAACTCCAGCCACCATAAGGTTTTTATTATCCACTGCCAGCAATTACCTGGGTAAGGATGTAGCTCCTTTGGGCCTCTTCCATTTTTATCAAACTAGCATTGATATAGTCATTGTCACCTTGGTTTAGCTTAATTCGACTGTGATCAACTGCAGCATAATTAGAAAACACTGGTTAATGCATATGCAACACAGCACAATCCATGCACACCCTCATCAGACGTGAGGGTCGAAAGCTGAGCTGTCCTGAAGAACGAGAAGAGCTCAGTCCCAGGCAGGGCAGGGCTCACTGGGGCTGGGGACTCTGGAACACAACACAGGTACTGCAAGAACAGCCCCACAGCAGAGCAGTGGGCGCAGCTCACACTTCACCTTCCAGCAACACACTGCAAGAGTGAAGCATTGGCATCTGAAATAATCCCCACTGCAATCTGCAAACCAGACCACACTGACCTATTCATACAGTTATCAAGTTGCTGGTTTTAAATAAATCTAATTACACAACTGCTTATCTTTTGCAGCTTAAACATTCAAATCCAGTTTGTTCAAGGTTGTTAAAGGTTTGTCTAAACATATATTGGGCAAACAGGACAGAGACCTTTTATCCTTACAGACACTTAGCTACTGTTCCCAACCCAACCACCCTTTAATGTACAGAAAAAAATGATCAAAATTCAAGAAATACAGCAAGTGTAAATCCTTTGCTCTTTTGTTAGTCACTTGCTCGACTCAGGACTAAAAAAAACAAACCACCAACTAAAAAAACTCAATACACACAAGGGTTCCCACATTTTGCAAGAAAGCAAACAGATTGGAAGCAGGATTACCTAAAGGCAAGAAGGAATTTGTTACTCACAGTCCCAAGTATTAGAACTGCTTAGTAAAGCAAACTGTGTGCAACATTACTGTTCTGCTCAGCTGCCCCAAAGGCTTCAGTACCTTTTAAGCACCAAGGCAGAAGTTCTGTGCCACAGAGCAGCACTGTGGCCTGGGCCAGCAGCTGGACATCTGCCCTGGGACTGGGCCTGCTGAGCACAGGGAGTGCTGCACCCTGAGGGGACACAGGGCCCAGGACTGGCACTGCCCTGGGCAGAGAAGGCTGCTCAGCTGCACTGGGAGCTCCCTGCAGTGCCAGGGGCATGAGGCATCATTTCTGAGCAGTGCCTGCAGCCTGGCCCTCCCGCACTCTGCTGCAGCCCAAAGCCCTGGATGCCAGGCGTGGGCAGCGACTGTCCCTGGCACCACAGGAGGAGAGGCAGGCTGCACCAGCAGCGTGAGCTGTGCTTGCACAGGACCTGTGCTCAGAGAAGCACTGCCCCAGCACAAGGGACACAGCCACTCCAAAATCCCAGCTCTGGCCTAGGAGCATCGCCCTTGCTCTTCCTCTGCTCCAACGAGCTTATGAGCTTAGCTTTATCTCTGGCAGCCAGAGCTCTGTGCCAGGCTGCTCCCCAGCTCCCAGAAGGGGCACTGCTGCCACCTGTGCTGCCTGGCAGGAGGCTCTGCTAGGTGAGAACCCTGCACAGAAACCAGCCCTGCAATTTTAGAAATGCTACTTCAGCCACCATTCTTCTCTAGCAGAAGAACTCAGAGGTAAAGCAAGTTTCTTTCTTCAGATTTCTGCCCACAAACACAGACTCTACTGTATGCTGCTCTACTATAATCCTATGGATATAAAAACATCCTGTGACACCAATCTCACAAATAAATAAATATATTAACAAAGAGAATTGTCTTGGATGCTTATCCACCTAACAGAATCTTGTCCTTACAAAGAACATTCAGCAGTTAGAAGTCATTAGAGGTCAACAGTCTTACAAACAATGGAAAAGAAAGTGTACTTACAGGGGCTGACATCTCTGTACCTATTTCTATTTTTGTTTCTGGGATGTTTGGCCACTTTACATGGAAAATCACTGGCTTCATGCTTGATGTCCTGAAATAAACAAAAAAAAAACCCTGTTAGGTATGAATCCATCTAATTTCATACCACTAGCTATTTTAAGACAAATACCCATTTGGCTTCACCTCTTCATGTGGGGGAATTCTGGACAGAAAGCACTTTGGGCCTCAAATTAAGAATCGAGTTAAAATTTATCAGAATACAACACTAACATTATTTATTGAAATATCATTAGTTTGCATAATAAAGTAGCAGAACATTCACCAGACATTATGCCTTTCAGCTCCTGAAGGAGCAGGGTCTCTGC
This sequence comes from Oreocharis arfaki, assembly GCA_013398015.1. Lineage (NCBI taxonomy): Eukaryota > Metazoa > Chordata > Aves > Passeriformes > Paramythiidae > Oreocharis > Oreocharis arfaki. The sequence goes on from VZRR01011373.1 coordinate 84,415, forward strand.
CCCAAAGCACTTCCATATAAACTGCTTTAAGCCCTTGTTTGCAGCATCAGTGAAAATATCCACCCTGCTTCTGATTCAGCAGCAGTGAAAACATTCACTGTGATAGAAAAAAACTTGTCTACTCCGCTTGGCATCACACACACACACAGAGGTGATTTGTCTAAGACCACTTTCATCATTATCTTGAGTTATCAGCAAGGTGTCACAAAGCTGCAATGGTCAAAGTCAGTTGCACCCAATTCACATGCTCAGCTAAAACACATGCAGCATCTCAAACGTATCACTAGGGTTCTCTCAGCTGGGTTGTTCTCAGATGCATGTAACAGCTCAGCTATCTGAGACGATTTCAGAAGTTAAAATAAAAAGAATCCTGCTGTCCTTGGACATTAGTCCCCGTTTGTTGAAACAGAATTTCACATTGTAAATAAATACTGTGCAAGCACAGTTCTGCATATAAAGAATCATGTACAGTGCTCAAGATTTCTTCAAGTGGGCCATCTACTGCAGCACATTAGCTGTTTATCTCTTCTGCTGCATTATTCAGGTATGTACCAATTTACACCAAATGCTACATGTCAGGAGAAGAGTTCTGATTTACATAAACCTGCCCAAAATTAGCACAGTATTCCAAACCAGCTCCTCACTGAAATAAGGCCTGACATCAGCTGCCAGCTTTTTATAACTGAACACATGGCTGCCAGTATTTCTGCTTATGAAGAATGCAGTCTGGAGAACATGATCTGGACTGCCACAGTCTAATATCTCAAACACGAGGCAGCTAAAATGGGTGTTTTCAGAGATTTGTCTCTGACAGTAGGTTGGTGACTTTGTACTTCACAGGGATTTATTCTTCTGTACTGACTGTACAGGATTAACAAGAGAAAAAAACCAGGGCACTAGGAAAAATGGTTTTCTAGATCACTAACCACATTTCCCAAATGTGTGTTAAAGTCCCTAACACCCAAAACCAACTCCCCCTCACTTGGGATTCATATTATACAAGCATCAAAATGCAAACCAAACCAAGATCCCTAAGCAATTTTTCTGTAAATACTGGGCTAATTTAGCAGCAGCACTAATACACAATTTTGTTTCACAGCATTAACAAATTTGAAAAAAACCTGTCCCCTCTTTTAAAAAGAAATTGATCAAGTGCTTCTTTACAGAAATGGAATTATACAAAGGCATTCTGATACAAAAATATTACACTTAAGCATCCACATGTGTGTGCACACACAAGCTACTGCCAGTGTCCAGGAGTTCCACAGATTCAAATACCAATACCAAGTATTTCAGGAACTGAAAGTGGCAATTTATTGTGCAGTGAAGAGAGGGCTGGCTATTACCTCAGCAGCAAATATCAGATCTTTTTCAAGATGCCACAGTGCCTAAAGGTACTTGGAGAATAATGGAGTTCTAGGAGATGCTGAACTCCTACAGGCACAGAGAAAATGCAAAGAAAGAAGTCACTCGTGTGCCTTCAGCAGACTATTTAAAAACAGCAATGTATTTCTGGAGCATGTTTCAACAAACAGGAAGAAACACGGGGTGGGGGTGGGATGGTAACAGAAGAGGGATCGAGATATGGCAACAGGCAAGCTGCTGCCTCGCATGAAAACCCAGCCAGCACCCAGCACTTCACTGCTGAGTGTGATGAACACGGTAAAACAGGAAATCCTGGAGAGCAGGCACGCCTGGACGGACATCAGATGAGGCATACTACCCTCAGCAATGTGGGAGAAAAGTGGGTTTGAGTTTTGGTTGGGTTTTTCTTTGGATACAGAAGTTGCTAGAACATCTAAAGTGACCACAGAAAATTTATCATCCGAGGTCACTTCCAGGATATGAAGCTGACTTTAGTGGAAATGCAATTGCCCTCAAGAGAGAAAATGACTGGAGAGAAACAACCCAGTGCCAGGTTACCCACAGCAGCCACATGGCCACGTCACGGGCCTTGTCAAACACTTCTGGTCCTGGATACTGCTGGAGCCACACAATTACTGACTCCACTTAACTGCTGTTAGGGTAGGTTCCGAACATCTTCGTCTCCATGCTGGAGAAATCAGACTCATTCACAGCATGGAATTACTGTGTTCTGAGGAACTTGAAGCCAGTGATGTCACGAGAACTGAAGGGAGTGGATGAAGGCAGGGATTTATGAAGTTACAAAATACCTTCTTGAATCACACTCAGTCACACTGCAGAGATCCTGCCTGTTAAAAAGGAAGCTCGACATTTCATTTAAAAGGTCGTGCAATATAAAACTTTAAAGAGGAAGAGCTAGAACTGAAGTCAGCTTCCCAAAGTCAAACGCTTGGGTTTGGAGCATGAGTCACTTCATGCCACTTGTCTCCTGGTTTTAAGCCCTGTCCCCCAAATACTTCAGGGTGGAAAGAGGAAGTTTGCTGAAGCGCTGTTCTTCAAATGGGAAGTTCCTGTAGCTCTGAGCACAACAGCACATCGGGCTACACCTTCCCCATCTTGTTCAGACACCAGCAGGAGATTCAGAAAGAGAAGATGCTCCCCAAACTCTTCAAGTAAATACTAGGTAAGACCATAGGAAGAGGTGGCCATGCCATCAGCCATTCAAGCACACCATGTAGATTTGTGTATCAGCATTTAGAACAGAAACTGAAGGTGCAGTGTCAGTGTCTGCAGCTTCACCAGACAGATTCCCGGGAAGCCCTGCAGCAGGGCTCAATTTGATCACACTGTTTAACTGCACCATAAACTGCAGCAGCTCAAGACTCAGAGATGAAGATTTACTGTCATTTTAACAGTTCTGCTCCTATGGGAAGCAGCAAATGCCAAGATCTTATCAGGGGCTACAGAATTGCTCCTAATCCATCCACTGAGGCACTCACACTGAGGAGGGCAATTTGCAAAAATTATATAAAGACTTATATAAAAAAGTAATCTTAGCTTAAAAAACAGGTTTCCTCTTAAAGCTCGCACAGAAAAACATGATGACACATGACAATGCTGAAAAAGGAGGAAGAGTAAAAAATTTACAATAAAGTCAAGTGGAAGGTGCTCTTTTCCCAAGATGCCACTATGGGCTGATTTCAGCATGGAAATACCCCTACAATTCAATGTGGTTGCAAAGACCTGTTGAGAAGAGCACAAGAAAACCAGCAAGTACCAAGGGTTCCACAATAAACACCTGCTTTACACAAATGGGAAGAGGTCTTTGGATTCAGCACAGGAGGGAGCAAACTGAGGCCTGAACTCCCCAACAAAAGAACTTCATGAAGATATAAAGCATACAACTGCTCATGTAACCCACTCTGACAAAGAAGATTTGGTTTCTTATCCTACATTAAGCTTTACATCAGGATATTTGGGCAAGAACAAGAAATGAGGATGAAACCTGTAGGTAAGAGGAAGGTCATTAAAAATCAGATAAATGAACAGAAAATTGCATCACACAACACAAATCTTAACAAGCAGCTGCAGAATTTTAGCCAGCTAAGTGAAATAAATGTGGATTTTAATACTTTTAAAAAACATTTTATCTAGTCTCTTAGTTTTGCTTTCAAATAAGATAAGGTAGTATTGATTTGCTCATTCATCTCCCTCAAAAACAAGAAACCAGTTGCCTGCTATGTCAAGCTTCTTCCTGAGGTCAAACAGCACAGAGAGGAAAGCACAGGCTTGTTTAAAGTTCAGCACCACTATTACACGAGGTTAAAATAAATAAATAAATAAGAAATCACACACTTGCAACATGGTTTTCCTAGAAAGCCCCCTGCTAATTCAGTACGGCCCGGGCACTCACAACAGGCTGTGGCACAGGGTTTGTGACACCAGTCAGCTGCTGGGAGCACGGAAATAACCCCCCAGGAGAATGTAAACTGGGCATGACTGCTATATTAAATCATATCAACACGTGGCAAAGTGGGCTCATTTTTCCCAGGCCCATGTTTATCGCAGCTAGCAGGTATTACAGATTGTCTCTCACCACTGACTAGTTTCAACATGCCTCACTGCAGAGGCTCCTGAGAGCAAATCCCGCAGCCCTTTACTGCACCCACTTTATCAGGGGAGAAAACTGAGCACGGTAAAGGCTCGGTCTAACACCTGCACCTGAATGGCTGTCAGGCCTTGGCTGTGCACTTCCACAAGGGAGAAAGCCATAGACCTGTGTCACTTCCAAACTTTACCGGTGTATTTATTTTGCATCTTCCCAGAAGGAGGGCACTGCTGTCACTAAACCACAGCACCACCGCACAGCTCAGCTGCTCAGATTCCTGTATTGCTTCAGTGTCATCTGCAATGGGTAAAAACTGATTTTTCAGTTCTGGTTCTTTTGAATGTTGCAGCAGAGCCAGGGACATCAAAGAGCTAAACTTCAGTATCAGGTTAAAGAATTACATGAGACTTCTCAAATTTCAGTAAGTTCAAAATATAGTTTGTCCTTGAAATTTATGACCCATAACAGAAGAAGTTCAGAGCTGCTGGCAGGAGCACTCTACTTCTGCTGTTTTGTAGCCATGTACTCACTGCCAAAACAGGAAACAACTGAATGGAGTGTCAGCGTAAGAAAACAACTCAAGTTCCCTTCTTTTTCACATCCATCTCTATTTTTCCTCCCAGATACTCAATCTGCTCCAGAAGTGCATCTTGGACATTATTGGAAGCATAGAGACATTTGAGAATGCAAAATGGCTTTTTCTTGACAGCTGTTGTGGAAAAGCAAAGCTTTGCTATCTGTATCATCAAACAAAGTCAGTGCCAGGAAATAAACCACACTCTCATTAAAGTGTCAAGAGGTTCTAACTCAGTTGCTCTTCTTCTCTAAGAAAAATAACCACCGAGATGAGATCCAGATCTTGATTTGCCCAAACATTAGGGGTCTCTACATAAAGAGTTTTGGTTTAACCTCATCTCAAACAAACTGGTGCATTCCACAGACCAGATACCCACACAACTCCTAAAGGAATTCAGCCTGCATAGCAAATCCAGACCCTAATTTGTTTGCAGTATGGGTTTTGTGTGAGTTTAAAAATGTATCATTGCTGGCCTGTAGGGTATTCCAGGCTTCACAGACTGGCAACTGTGGTTATAAACAGTCCTGCTTTCCTAGTTACCTAATATTTTCATTCTGACATCTCACAAGCCATCTAAGAGCATTATAGCTTTTACAGAGCTACCACTACCAAAAAACCATGAACGAAATCCAAGGCTTTGCAGGCTTCAGAGAGGAAAAAAAGGCCTGAACCCTGCAAATGCTAGAATGTAAGGGAGAGATGAGAAACACTTCTCACACCTTTCCATGTGCTGCATAACCGAGGTATTTTCTAGAATGTAGACCAGCTGCAAATGGTATGTTTCAATTGGAAACAGAAGGACGAGAGATGCCCCCCACTGCAGACAGAGATCCCTTTGAGAAGCTGTAAACTGGCTTTGTGATATGGGAACCATGGAATAATTCACCATGGAATTTTTACCTATACTCACTCAGAGTGCTCTACTCTCTTTCAGAGATACTGTGCTGATAACCTCAGTTAATGTTAAGAAAGCAAGACTGTACTATCTCCCCCAAATCTTGCATAATCCATTACCACCATTTAATCTTAAGACAAATGAACTAATTTGATTAATAAGTAAATAAGATAACCAAATGTAAGTCTTGCTTCCTCACCAGACAACACATTTAAAGTTTTACCAGTGAAAAGCTGAACAGATCTTTACAGATTCTTTTTCCTTTTCTCCCATTTTTGATCCCAGTGTAGACATCGGCTCCAAGACTCTTGGCTCTGAACACATTCTGCTCTTCTATTCACTCGGGCATGCTGGCACACTGCCCACTGAAAGAACACAAATTTGCAGAATATCTGGCACTACCTACAGCTAAGGAGGAATCTGAAAGGCCACTGCAGAACTAGGTATTGTACCAGCAGAGAAGGGACATTATCACCCTCTCCCTGAAGAGATCCCAGGCAGTTGTTTAGTGCTGGATCTACTGTCACAGGGTAAGGCCCCCTCAATCAGTTGGGAAGACTATTAACACACTCATGTAATGAACCGTGCCAGCACCACTGCAAGGAGCAGGAGCACAAAAGCGCAGAACAAGCTCTGTGGGTTCCACGAGTAATATCACAAGTGAGTCTGAAAGCAACCAGCCCTGAGTATTCGAGTTCGACTCTTCCTACTAAGCCTCGATGAAGTTTTTTAAAAAGAGCCTCCACTTTAGATTAAGACGTGCACTTCACATGCGCTGAGCTACAACCGAAACTTGTCTGTGGTGTTTGTGTCCTTTCACCTTTTCCTGGAAAGTGTGTTGACTAAAAGCCAAACAAACAGCACAGCACTTTAGCTGCCTAACAGACAAACACCACAGTCATTTAGCTCAGGACAAATATTTTAAAGAAACAAAATAAGATAGCAAATGTTCGATTTATTTTTCACAAAAGAAATGTCAACACTTATGTTGTCCCATCAGCAGTTTAAACTCACACAGTTGCAGAACTACCACAGCATTATTTTTAATCCTTTTGGAGAGTACAAGAGTTAAACACATCTAGGTTACTAATTGGTGTCTTAAAAACACTGGTCACAATAACAGACAACTAGACAAGTCCAGTATTCCCATCTACAGTGACACCCGCTCGTCCGTGACATGCAGAATTTGCTAAGATACCAGAAATGTCAAAGAAAAAAAGGGCAGTTTGCAATTCCCAAGCGATCTTAATTTTGTCAAGATCATTTTCAACATAAGGTACCATATGTGAGAGAGCTAATTGCCTAGCACACACCGTGAGTAGAAGGTAGAGAGAAAACCGAATCCAGCCTGAGAAGAGCCCTTGGGCGAGGCCCTGCGCCAGGGAGGCCAGAGGCAGCTCCACCGCGAGGTGCATTCCCACAGCAGGGCCCACGCAAGCTCCAGCCACCCTCCCGTGGTGTTATGAAATTATCCATGAGAGCATAACACGAAGCAGTGCTCCCAACCAAAGGGTGATTCCCCAGACATCGCAGCTGGTGTGATACACTATCACGTTCCCTCCCCAGGGACAGCCGCAGGGCAGGGGCTGCCAGCACAGAGCCCGAGCCCGCTGCTGAACCAGAGGCCTCTTCTGGGAAAGGAGCTGAAGGAAAATGACAAGTGTTTCTAAAGCACTCCAAAACACCAACCACACATACCTGGGAACATCACCTCACCAACTCATTAGCTTTCTCCTTCATCCCTAATTGAAACTAATTAGGGAGCAGCCATGAAGCACCAGGGAGTTTAGCCAGGAGTAAGGCCGTGACTCCCTCAAGAACAGGTACAGGACCTACAAAATACACAAGACCTGAGCAGCACCTGTAGTGTGGCTAAAACTTCCAGCTACTACAGTCATCATCTCTCCCAAATCCATCATTTTGCTTATCCAGTAGAGATAAATTATTTGTCAAGCTTTGGGGCATTTTATAGTTCTAATCCTCAAGGCAATCCTAACAAGCCAGAGAAAGAAAAGGTTTTTTAAACGGTCTCCTAGTGGTGAGGTTGGGTTTTTTTTCAGTTTGGTTTTATACCCACACATTTAGCACCAGGACAATTCCCTGGAAGGCATGTGATTCCCTGAGTAAGATCCCAAGGATTTTTAACCCTGGATTTAGCAAACAGGATAATGCTTCTCACACTCCTCAGCCTGTTCTGCAGCACTGCTTCTGTCACAGAGAGATGAGGAGGTTCCAACACAAGAAAACAGACACCTACCTCTCTTGAAGGTGCCATATACTACATTTAAGGGGGTACCAGTAATGAAGACCAAAGAAGTTTACATTATTACTTGAAAGCAGGAGATAATCTGACCTCAGAAATTCTGGTGGGTGCTCAAAACAAAATTACAAACTAGGTGGAACGAGAGATGTCTACACAGAGACAGAGTGAGAGCAAAAAACTTCACCAATGTCAGGGAGGCCTTACAGATCCACATGTGCCTGAAAACAGAAAATCTGGGTTGTCAAAGAGCTCCAGACTTCACATATTTACTTATCAAGCTCCTTACAAATTCAACAACTTGACTTGGCACCTCACAACACCTCCCAAAACCACAGGCAACACAGTGAGTAATAGGAGAAGCAGGAGACTTTGTACACGCCAAGACTTATCATCAATTCCTTTTTGTTATGCTGTTAACACGACATCAGCATTTGCTGCAAAGGGAAAAGATGGGCTGGTTGTGAGAACGTGTACACACACAGTCCTTCGCTCATCAGAGACTCAGAGCTACAAAAATATACTTCTAGGGTTTACAAAGCAAAATACCATACATTTTTTCACATCACTGCTATTGTCCTTTGAATACCCTAAAGTCAAGTTTGTTGTCACTACATTCCAAAATAAACATCTCTGTCTTCTCGGACTGCTAAAACATTAAAGGGTTTCAGTGAGAACGAGACCTTATTCTAGAGCAGGGATTTTGATCTTCTCTCTCTCTTCCAAACAGCCACTTGTGCCCTCCCTGAGGAGTGGTGCCAAGGCCCCAAGCAAGTCCCCAGTAAGGACAGGCAGAAGACACCTCTTGGTTGCTCTAAGGGATGCTCCTTGTGCTCTCCAAGCGGATTAGTTCCCAGCTGGGATGCTCCAACTCCTTAGTGTCTAACTTAGGAGTCAATGTTTCTCACTGCCATTTCAGGAACCCAGCCCTCCGCTGTAACCAGCAGCTGTGCTGGGACAGCTCCGGAGTTCTCCTCTCAGAAGGGAGGCCATTCCTCTGGGCAATTCTTTTAGGCTCCTGTAGGAATACTTTTGTCTTCCCTGGTTCCTGGAGGCACGGGAAGAAAGCTTTAGATGAGCTCCTCTACCCCATCATGAGCACTATGGAAAAAAGAACTGGCCCTGGACGGGAGCACCGTTCAGAGCCATGGGAGCCAGGCCAGGCAATCCTGCATTCCTCTTGCACTTTTGGTGAGAAAATCCTTCTAAATACAAAAGCACTTCTGGATTAATTCTCAATGGTGTATTTTTCAAGATGACACAAAGCCAGAAACAAAAGGATTCTTACTTGGCAATCAGAACTTCTGGAGTTTGCCTCATTATTTTCTTGATTTGAGCTGGTTTGAAAGTCTCTTACCATCATGAAAACAGGATTTTGTGAAAACAGAATAAATTTGCAAGCCTCATTTTCTACCCCCAACACTGACTAAAACTAAACTCAGATCATATATAATATAATTTATAGGACAGAGTAAGCAAGCTATTGGTGTTCACAGAAGCAAATACGAATTACAATGTTTTTTCTTTAATACTTATCTGGAGTTAAACGAACTAGAAAGTACAGCCAGTTAAAGCAGTTTTAGATACCAGCTTGCCATATGCTATGTTAAAATTAGACTTTTTTTTTTAAAGCAACAAATTTATGCATGAAGTAGGTCTATTCAGTGCACAGATTTTGAGGAATGTTTTTTCTCATCCAGTAATCTTTGCAGAAAGTTCCAAACAAAGCTTAGAAAGAAGAAACTAGTTCAGAATGTGATTTTTGAAGCTTCCTTCACAATATCTCACACAACTGCAAACACTTTGATTTAAAAAGTAATGGACGGGTTGCACTAAAAATGCTTATTGTCAGGGTGATAAATACACAACAATGTAATTTTTAGAAGTAATAACATGGGTACCATTGAAAACTAGAGACCTTGTAAGCTGACTAAAAATAGTAATTTGAATTCCTAGCTTAGTCAGCTTGGCCAGAAACAGCTGTGTTCAGTGTAACCTCTAATTAGTTCGCATATTGTAAGAGCCCCAAAGATTTTTTCCCTCTACAAAACCTACTAAATTAGCCTTCACAGCACAATGCTGTTACCACACCAAATGCAACAGAATATTCTGACTTCAGAGACTTCCCACTATTCTTTCTGAAATGTTTCACTTATAAAGGCAAATATGCTCATTTGATAAGGTAAAGGCCATATGCCCTCTATCTGGAGCATTCAGAAGAGCCTGCCTTGAAAGGTAAAGACAAGGTCCAGTTCCCAGCTGTTTAAGATGAGAAAGAAAGGGCTCGGTTCTAGCACGAGTAAACTGTTCATTACTTTGAAACACTGAGCAACCACAGTCAGAATTCAAAGCAAATTTCTCTTCCCTCATGGCTAAGGGGTGTCTTTCTGCACAAATTATTTCATTCACACTGGGTACTCCAATGTGAATCTAAAAGCTAACTTGAACTTTCTAATGTAGGTTAATGAAACAGTCACACCATGACTACAAAGGGGCACATGTTCAGACCATGTCAGTGTTACTTTTCTATCTAGAATACTATAGGACAAGCAACAGCCATATTTCCAACTTTCTACCAAATCCATCAAAATTCTCCAAGTTATCAGGTTGTATGTAGAGGAAGTACTAAAACACACGAAGGAAGTGGAGGAATTGTGATTTAGGAAATTGTGAACTCTGCTTTACCTATTACAAAACCATCATCATCTACATCTTATTCAGTGGCAAATGTAATTTTCTTGAAGATGTTTGTGCCATATGTTGCTTTACTGGCTTTCTTGAGATGCAGTTTTTCAGTCAGATGTATGAGGGGGAAAACTTAATTTATTCAGCATCAAGGAACCCCATGCATTCAAAACGACAAACCATATGTTACACAGGTACCAGCTCCATAATGTAGGAGGGTCTCCCTCCTGCATTCTGTTTGTTCCCCACAATTAAGGGTTTAAGACCAAATTCCAGCAAGTTCTCATCTATGGCAAAAGAATGTTTCACCATGTTGGCTATTAGTAAGTAGACAGGCAATGGAACTAGAGATTCATTCTGCCAAAGCATGCTCATTACACTATTACTAAAAGCTTTTTATCATTTCTAACCTAACAAGATTCCAAGAGTTTAAAGAGAATGTACAATTAACAGGATTGCACAATGCAGGTTCATGCCTCTGCATGCAGGGAAAGGTCAAACTCGAGCTTTGCTCCTACAGCAGCACCAGCAACCAGTCCTGCTTTCAGCAGCTTTGTTTCCCAGCATACTGCCCAAATCCCTCTTTGGGAACTTGAAGTGGCTGTAACTGCTTAACTACCATTCCCGGAAAGAAGTTTTAAGTATCTTTTCTTAAGAAAGACTTCTGGACTGAAATTGAAGAAACTTGCTGGATTACCAATTTGCATGAACAGCTTGTTTCACTTGGGATCTGTTTAACGTGGCGGTTGCCGGTATAATCACAGATGCCCACTTCTCCGTACTTAGAATATTCAAATTTGGAAAGGAAAATTGTAGTGATGATTAAAAGCATACTGAATTCACTGAATGGTGCAACCTACAGGTTGCCAAGCTACTGCAATGCACACAAAAACCTGCAGAGAACAAACAGTACTGCTGAAAACAGATGTTAGATAAAGCAGAATTAGGATACTCCTGGTTTTTCACATGACCCGTCTAATTTGTGTTTAGGAAAGCAATCTAACTAAGCTAGGTTAATATTAAACCTTACAGCATTCTGAACCGGAGCTGCTCAGCTCCCAGTTCACGGCCCAAACCCGGTTTTGGGGTAAGTCAAACACTGCTGCCGTGTCCCCAGCCCACACGTGCTCCCTGCCTGTGTGACTGGCATGTCCTGCAAGGGCTGCATGGGCACGTTGGCAGTGATGGGGACAGGACAGGCTGGCCAGCCTCCACATGGCTCTGGGGCAGGACACCTCTGTTCTGCACCAAAGTTTAACAGAAGAAGTTGCACATAAAAGCACAATGTTTATGCAACTACTCCCAGAGTAGTAAACTGCTCTGAGGGTAAGAGAGAAAAAGCCAATACGCTTTTTGGAAACAGAAACTTAACCCTTAAATACTTACAGCAGAGATGTAGATGTGTAAGAAAATCCACCTATGGCCAATAAGCCTGGGAACTGGTGTAAAGACAGCCCTTCCCTTAACCCCAAACCAGCCAGACCTTACATGCTAAAACGTACTCAGTATTTTTAGTTCTCCAAGCTGAAAAGCAACGCTTCAAGACACTGACAGAACCAATCCTGTGTTATTAGAGGATGTTTTAACTGTCACTACAAGGACAGAGAGCTTTCACATCCAGCTGTACAGAACATCTTCTCATCTGAAAGTAACTGAGAGTTTATAAAAACAAATGTCAGTGTTAAACAGGGACATCACATAACCAAGGGAAGTGCTCACAGACATCCTAATGCAGGACAGATTAGCACTCTGCACTCCAGCACATGAAAAAGACTGCAAAACTTGACAAGCCAGGCCTTCAAAGGACTGGTGAACGCTCCCCATGCTAATGAAACAGCCAGTTGCGTGGAGCAGATGAGATAAACAGTATTGCCACTTCAAAAATCTACTCATCCTGCTAGCTTAAAAGAATTAATTCTGAGAACTAAACCAACTGATTTAGCAAAGCCAAGCAACCCTAACAACTTCTACCTCTTGCAGTGGCAGTATCCTCTCTGGAAACACATGACTCCTATTACTTCCAGCACTCCCTGCCAGCCCAGACAGTGCTGCACTGAACCCACCACACCCCGGGCTCCACCAGACTCTTGCTCATCATGTTCCACTTCCTGCCAGCCGAAGCCAGTTATCAGTTGTGACTAAATATGCTTTATCACTTGATGTCTACCCCAAATCCTCATTTGCAGCTGTAGAACAGATCTGGAACACTTACAGAAAAAAGAATACTAAAAAATGCAGTAAATATCTTTAAATAAACCCTTCACACCTATCACATCCCTTTCCATTCCCCAGCCCCCAAAAGACAGCTATACCAAAGGCTTCTGAGCACTGATCCACAAATAAAGGTTATCAACTGTCAGAATCACACACAAGTGCCTCCTCTAACATCAATACTGCTGAGGGCAAAGCATTTTTGGATTATTCTTCTGTATTTCAAGACACAATTTTGCCTGTAGAGAGTGTTTTATATGCCGAACACATTGTTAGCAATTCCTTGGTACCTGAAAACCCAAAAGATGTAGATGTTATTACATGAAAGCAATAAATGTTTGAGTGCCTGCTCCTAACTGGCTAGCAATATTAACTTATTTAGCTACCCTTAAAAGATAATAAGTATGTAACAGTTTTACCACCCCAAATTTCATGTGGTAGAGCACTCAGCAGGCAGAGCAGCACACAAGGAATTTCCTGCTGTCAGCCAGTCAGTCACAGAGGAGTATCCTGTACACTGGATTGTGTGGGCGACCAAGCAAAGCCTTGTCTGAGAGGCTTGGCTCCCAGTGGAGGCTCCTGATGGTCAGCTTTACACAAATTATAAACATGAAATCAATGACAAATAAGACCTAAGTCAGTGGTTTCCATGAAACCTTTCTGCTCCGTCTGCTTCCTGACAGGCTCTAAAAAGACTGGTAAGATTAGACCTCTCCACTAATGCTCTCATGTGGGCTAATAAATCCAGGAACTTAGCAGCTGTAAAGATTTCACATATTTTCAACCTCCTGTTCCAATCTTTTGCCTCTACTGAACACCAGGAGAGTCTGATGGACACAGGACAAAGAAGCTCCAGAAGTGGGGGCCCTCTGGAAAACAGCCCTGTCCCTGAGCCCTACCCCAGAGAAGGGCGGAGCACCGTGAGCTTTGTACCTCCAGCTGATCAGACCTTCCCTCTCCCCAGGCCAACACTGCCCAAAGTCACCACCTGCTCTGCCCTGCTGCTCCCAACAGAGCCAGGCTGCCAAAGGCTCTCCTGGCTTTTCTCTTAGGGGGTGTGTCAGTTATCAGGGATTGCTGGAGAACAGAAGGCAACTGCTATGCACGGGGAAATCATTAATGAGCCAGGCAGGTAACGCTGCTCAGGGCAAACAGCACCGCCCCAGCGCTCACACCAACCCCCAAGCCTGCGTCTTCAGAGCTGCGCCAATTCCACCCCAGCTCACGCGGGAATGTGCAGGGATCAAAGGAAGGGCTTTGCTGGTTCCCAACACACACTGTGCTTCACACATGTCCTGCAGGAGCTTTGAAACAGCACGAGGGCAGATCTGCTCTGGTCATGAAACACTTGAGGCTGATTCTGAGAAGGTTTCAACACTGGGAATGAAATAAAAGCACATGCTAAAACACGAGCCTTGTTCATGACATCCCACAGACACCGTGAAGTTCTGGTAGCAACTGTGATTTACTGAGAAAATTCTCCATTGGCAGAAGTTTAAGAAAGAAGTGACAGTGTTGATCTCTAATTTAATTAAACACTTAGGGAAGAAAATAAAAACATTTTCCAGAGTTGAGTAGCTGTCCATCCCCCCTCCTTTACTGGGTAAAATTTCCCATTTCTCTTCCACTTCTGGAAATATTCGGAAATTTTGTCAATATATATTTTAGCTGTTTAATAAGCTATGTAGCATTTTTCCAGTTCTCGCTCCAGTGACCCACCCTTTCCTTCTTTCCAAAAGAAGTTCCTCTTACTAAAACCTCTTGCTCGTGTCAGAGTTGTGTTTTTCCTGTAGCCCCCATCTTTAGTCACTGATGGCTGTGCAAATGTTAAGAAAGGAGACACAATTCCACACAAGGATGGCAGACGTTTAGTCCTACTTCAAGCAGCTGCAATGACTGGACAGAAGACAGTGGAAAAAACAGACCCCACACAGTAAAATGGAATCGAGATCTTCTAAACTAGCATGGGTTATTTTTCCTGTCAGAAAAAGGAAGTATATTCTTCCTTAGTCAAAGATGCGTTTTTAAAATAGATTTCACATTTTACTTCCTGCCATCACATTAAAAGGTCACGCTGTTTATGTTACTGTAACCTGTTACTGTGGGATCAGGAACGGTATAAACAAGCAGTTCTCATTGAACTGTGCACAAGGGAAGAAGGTTATGAGAACATTCCTCTTTATGTGCAGAACTCTCGTTCCATGTAAATATAAAGAATCTGAGAAACAGAGTGTCTTTTGTAGGATGGCTCTCAGCATCAAGCACTTGACAAATCAAGTACTTGATAGAAGCAGCATAACATTCTGGGAACTTCAGATACAAGAAAAAGCACCTGACAGATCACAAATATAACAGCTACTTTAAGTTCAGAATAGTACTATGCAGTAGCATTTTGAACTAGCAATTATTTTAGCACATGAAGTACAGAGAGCGTTCAGCCCGGAGGGGAGGGTTTCCTCTGCCTGCAGCGAGGTCTGCCCAGCTCCACACTCATGCCTGTACTCCACAGAGGTCTTTCTGTAATTGCATAGACTGGCAGAATGCAAAACCTGCCATACTGTCGCTTTATTTTCTGTTTCTACTGATGCAGAAACTGTTTTAACCTTCTAAGGAGAAGAAAAAGACTGCACCAAACAATGCAAATCTCATTAAATGATCTCTTCATCATGAGTGAAACAGGTAAATCTTCACCACTGATCTCTTCAGCCTCAGTGCTGAAGGTGACTTCTGACCCCTTAAACCACATGTTCCCAAAGCATCCACAACAACCAAGAGCAGAGACAACTGTGGAGCTCCTTACAGGCCTGGATCCTAACAGGAGGAAACAAGATATTCCATATACCAGTAAAGTTTTAGTTCCTAACAATGGAAACAGGCCTTTAACATAGGTACCGGCACCCTATTTAGGCAGATCACACATGGGATTAATTTTGGATGCAGCAGAAAGGGTTTTTTTATTTCTTCCATGAAAGATATGCCCAACTAGGAGGTGGAACTGTCCAAATATTTTTTCATTCCAGAGGTTAACAAATCAGTAGCTAAATAAGGTACATGTTCTGCATCAGTGGCACCAAAAGAATTCTGCCTAAAAGGATAATGTAACTTATCACACATGCAAGGACAGGTAGGAGACAGGAGGAGAGTATCCTCTAAAAGCAAAAATCACTGGAAAAAAATATATGGCATAAAAACAACTGGTGAGGCATCACATCTGACTTGGTGTTGATAAATGTTTTGAGCTGAAAAATATAAAGACTTTAACTGCAACAGTCAAACCACAGATCTCTGAAGTAAGCTGGATTCATGTTGCTTTCACAAGCAGTCACCCTTTACCAATTTGTTACTCCACCATATAGAAATGCAAACCCCAGTAATTTATTGAAACAATGTGTTTATCAGCCCATCTTCTAGGATAAAGGATTGTCCAAGATGAAAGCACGTGGAAAGTGTACAGAATTAAAATTAAGAAAAAACAGAATTAAAAACATTTCTGAACTTTTCATATTATGCCAGCTCATTTTCCTTCCCTACAAGGACATAATTTTTTCGCTATTGTTCTACGAATCTGCTTTCTTAAATGCAGAAAATACAACCCAGTTTGAAAGTAGATCAGCTATCACTATTAGCAGAATCACATGAATTTCCAAGAATCGCTTTTACCAGTTTTTCTTGGTATAATATGACAGGCAAGCTGTTGAATCTTAGCTGTATTCTGCGTGGGTGAGAGAAAAAGCACATCTGAATTCACAGGCTTTGGTAGAAAATGAACTGGCATTTGTACTACATGATCTACAAAGTGAACACACAAAGGCATTTGGATGCTCTATCAAAGTGCCTCTCCCAGTCAAACCAGCAAGGGCATGTCTCCTGGCACCAGAAAGAAAAAAAAACCACCTCTTCTGCAAATCAACATGAAACAAGTTGACCAAAGACTAAAAAAAACCCCAGAAAACCTCAATGGTAAGCGCTGCAAACATCCAAGCCCAGAGATCAGATCAAGTCTGTGTTCATCATGAACACCGCAGAGTGTAATCGCCTAGTAAGGAATCACTGAGTATCCTCGGGTGTTTAATGAGGCTAAATTCACAATCCAAACAGATACTTAAGTCATGCAAGTGACACTGATCTAAAACCTGGTCATTTTCATGTTTACAATAAAGTAGCAGCGATATTTCAGTGCAAGCCACATCTTACAAAGTCTTGGCTAAAGAGAACCCTTGGAGAAAGTCCATTTGCAGGAAAACATTTAATTTTAATGTTTAGTTAACTATAGGATGAACTGTTATTTCAAACCTACCCCGCATATTTAGAAAGTTATTTTAGTTTGAAAAATATCTGGCCCACCACTACCACATTTTATTCTCTGCTTACAAGGGTTATTTCTATTTGAATTTACCATCATTTGACATGTGGCCAACACTGCTTTCCCTTTAACAGTTTCCTTCTATACTTGTGCTTCCAGCACACAGAAGAGGCCATCAGTACCATGTGGAAGAACACACTGACACCATAAAATCCTTCCAAAAATGCTCAAAAGCAGGTGAGTACTCCGTGCACACCGTATGATTTCTAAGTTTTCAGCAGATGATTACCATAACAGGCTCCATTTTTCCATGCCCTACTTCCAGCAAGGCTATCACAGAAGCTCTGGGTTTAACTACTTAGATTTTAAACTCCGTAGAAGAAGCAAGAGTAAGTGGCTCAGCAGCTTTACATAATGGTACTTAGCCAGTCTCAAATGTGCCAGCAGTAGACACAACTGGTGCTGGCCTGAAAAAGCAGCAGTAAAACCTAACCCATGCTCAGTGCCCTGAGCCAGTCCCAACAGCACAAAAGCTACCACCACCTGCAGCTGAACAGCAGCTCTGATTTTCAGGGAGGACCCCTGACTTTGTGAACCACAGACACTTTGCTTCTCACCACTAACCCTGCACACATGTAGCAAGACTCAGTGACTGTACAGCACTGGAAAACATGGAGTATCTTTAGCTTACTGAAGGAACAGAGAGACTCCCTGCAACCTTGAGTTCCAAACCAGCCTTCCACAACCAGAGCCAATTACGCTAAGCCTCGAATGAATCAACAGAGCACGAATTAAGCAGTGGCAAGGCACTGCATGCAGAGACCTGCAGCTAGAGCTGGCAGAATAAAGCACAAAGATGCATTTATAATAAGTCATGTTCATGCCACAATTTATCTGCTGCTCAGCACCAGGGCAAAGGAGTAACCCAAACGCTTTCACACTGCAGCCTGTACTCTTGCTGCAGCGTATAAACCAAAAACACTTGTAGAGCTTCCTGCCCATTGACTTTAAATACACAACACAACCACACTATTACAAGTCTGCAGGGTCAACCATCTCACAGTTTACTTTCAGCATCAAAATCTATCTACATATTCTACAAATATTTTTCCAGAGACAGTGAATACCTAAAAAATTTCCTATGCCTTTTCTCTCTTGACAGAGGGATACCCAAATTTCCACGATACTTTTCTATTTTCCTCCCATAATCTGAACGAAGTTCATTAACTTTCATAATTTGTAGTATTCTAGTTTAGCTTAGAGAGGCCTGGAAAAACTAACATTCACATTAATATTTGGTTAAAAGACCCTCAAAAATTAATAAAGAAACTGAGAACAGTTACGTGTCTCTTAAAGGCCTCAAACCCAACTCCAACTACTCTTCAGCTTTCTAGAGCACAGTTGGTTCTGTTTTCAGGATACTCACTTCCACACATGCTTGAAAATCTAAACTATATCCAGTTCTTTCTTATTACATATTCCACTAACTATAAAAACTAGAAAAGAATGCACATTTTAGTTTCATTTTGCTACCTTCACATGGAAAACTCTGCAGGAGCTGTCCCCAAATGTCAGCTCTGCCTCCATTCATAGTGAATGGAATCCCCAGTCAAATGGTACATCAGTAAATAATTCAGAGGTATTTTTACCGCTCCTGATAAGCACATCAAAGTTAATATCATTGGCCAACATACTAAAGTCAACATATCTAGTTTATATAAACACAAGAAGCAACTCTACCTGTATTTGAGGGTTGTGTTTTTAAGATAATATCTCACTCTATCACCCTGCGTAAGAAGTTAGAAACTAAAATATGTCCTAAAGTTCAGAAAGACGTCTGCATGTAAATTATTATGAAAATCTGATATTACACTCACTGTGACCAAATGACAATCCAGTGTTGCTGTGATATTCTGGACAAATATCTACTTTTCTTCCCTGCTCTAAAAGCCTAAACTGTGCTTTCCTTAGCTTTGGGGTATGGGTTTTTTGTTGTGACACCTCCAGAGTGAATGCTTTTCATTCCAATAGATACTTCTAATGTTATTTATGCAGGGTGAATATCATTCACTTACCCTTAAGCATTTGTTTTCTGATGCACACCTTTACCACAGTTAGCACATGGCAAAGCTCACATTCCTTTAACTTACTGTTTTATTGAAGAGGATTTTAATTTGAATGTGCCTTTCTTATGCTTATGCTTCTCTAAAATACAAGCAACAGCCAGAACCTGAGCAGCTCCTTTTCTCACTTAGGTCCCTGAACAACCTCCTCATGGCTCATAGTACTTGTAGCAAGTAAATCGAGAGGAAAGTAAGGGATAGAAATAGGCATTAAAAACCAAAGAAACATTCAAAAAACCCCCAAACTAACAAAATACGAAGAACTTCGTCACTGTTCACTCTGTTCTGACCAGGTGCCCAGGACATGATTGTCATAAAATCACCTAAACAAGGCCTTCATTTTGAAATGTTTGTGCCCCCATCCTGTGATTACTTACGCCGAAAACAAGAAGGCAATCTAAATTCTGTTCCTTCACAACTGTACTATCATAGCTGAACACAGCTTCCGCTCCTCCAAAAAAAAAGAAGCATGGACAATTTTAACCCTTCCAAGTCCTGTGGCACCCAGACAAGTCTGCCTGCAGCCACACCTCCCTGTCCATTACTAATTCCTCCTGGAGATGCTGTGCAGTGCTGTATCTCCAGATAACAGACTGAGACAAGGCACAAGAGGAAGTGACTGCTGGCAAGCTGCAGTAGGCTTCACCTGGAACACCGGTGAACATTTCTGGATTTCAGCAGTTACAGTCGTAACACTTAGGTACCAGAAGTCTGTGGTACAATTACCTCGGGGGGGAACATGTTTTTCTGCACCAATCACATGCATTATTCTACTTACTGCATTCTTCAAGCAAAAACCAGCGTTGTAGGACAAATGCTTTGTTAATGTCACAGCTCAGACACCAAAAGCACAGATTATAGAGAAGTACATTGTTCTTCCAGAGGTACATGACCTGCCAAGATGCCATTTTCAACAGCTTATTTAAAAGTAGGATCCAGTTGAGAAACTGAATTTCATGACAGAGATGCACATATTTACTAATCGATCAGGAAAAAAACCCCCACCCCCTGTGCTTGTCAATAGCTGGATGCAAATCAAAGAATCACTTTAGTCCTTTTTTTAATTGAATTTTAGTCCTCAATCAAAGCTCATGCTGTGCCACAGTTTGAGCAGCCTACTGAGTCACATCATTCAAAGAGAGCAGGACAAAAATATCACTGAATGCTGATCCCTCATTGAAAACGGGCCATTCCCTCATTCTACTTAGATATTTCAGTTCTGTAATTAAATTGTACCTGTAGAAATGTACCACTTCAAATACAAAGCTCTATCACTCAAAATCATTTCCTGAGCACTAAGACTGCAACACACCAAATCACCCAGAACAGTTCAGCAAAAACATAACGTCATATATCCACATGACTTTCAACTGATACAGTCAGCAAGCACTGACACTCTGCAGGGAAGGGAAATGTAGGAAATGGACCTTCTGAGAAGCATGCTCAACATTTCATGCTTATTCTCTAAATGCCAGACAACTGCAGATGTTCACCCTGCAAGCTATTACGGTTAAAACCTGCCTGCTGCGATTCTGAAACTGGAGTCCATTTATTTCACTTTCATACAACTTCACTCTTTCTCTCAATGGTCTATTGCCAGAGAAATTCACACTGAAAGGAAGCAAAGCTCAACGTCTGTTGCAAACATCAACTTCGAGCCATTCATTTATGCAATATACCAGCTTAAACATTCAAATGGATGTTACAGCAATGCTGCCTGATCTGACTGAACACATCCGCCCAGCCATTCATGTATTTCAACTTCTCTTAAACTTCATTTTAGATAAAGGTGTGAAGAACTTTCAAAGATAAAAGCACTAATGTCTGTGGCTGGTATGTGAAGCTGGATCCAGAAGGAAAATACTATTACAAGCATTCACGTTTGTTGCACGGTTGTTTTAAATATCACAAAAAAATCTAAATGCAGTAAACGACACACTAAAACCCCAGTACCAGCTAGCTGCACAAGTATTACTAACACGCTGTTTCAGGCTCTGTTCTATGGTTAAGGTGACTGAAAAGGTAAATGCATTTGATGCCTCCTTCGCTGCTTTTCTGGTCTAACCCAAAGACAAATCCGATGGATGCGCTGCCCCGCGGCTCGGGAGCGGCAGCTCTAACAGCTCCCGGGGACTGATGTCCCCGCTGGGCTCCGGCGGCCCCGGGAAGAGCCCGGGAGCGCGGCTGAGGATGCGACCGCGGCAGCTCGTGCCAGGCGGGCAGCGCCGAGCGGGGCTGCCCCGCACCGGGCCGCGGCCCCCGGCCCGCTCTGCCCGCGGGGTGCCCGCCCGGCCGGGGGTCCCGCCCGCCCCGGGGAGCGAGGGCAGCTCCCTGTGCCCCCT
>VZRR01011373.1:107894-137306 GCA_013398015.1 Oreocharis arfaki
GGCCCGCGGGAAGGGGACAGCCTGGCAGTGTCACAGGGCAGGGGGACAGCCTGGCAGTGTCCCACAGCAGGGGACAGCCTGGCAGTGTCACACGGCAAGGGGACAGCCTGGCAATGTCCCACGGCAAGGGGACAGCCTGGCAGCGGGATTCGGCTGGGTCAGACCTGCCGGGGAGCGGGTGAGCGGAGATGAGAGGGAGGACGAGGAGAAGCACCATCAGAGATCGGAGTGGGGCTCAGCGCCAGGCCGGGGGTCAGGGAGCCACATCACACCCGTGGTACCTCAGGTGTGCCAGGGCTGAGGGGGTCCCTCAGGTGTGCCAGGGCCGGGGTGCCCCAGGTGCGTTGTGGGGTCCCTGTCCGCACACCGCGGCCGCTTTGCTGTCCCCAGAGGAGCTCCGGCGGTCCGGCCCCGACGGAAGATCCCCTGCAGCAGCCGGCAGTGCCCGCAGCGTTGGCAGGAGCCGCTTGGTGTCACTCCTCCATCGTGAGTGCTGCACGAAGCGAAGGCAATGCCGAAATTAAACCCTGCCCGCGGTGCGCGCCTCCTCCGGCAGCAGTGCTGGAGGCAGGTGCGGAAGGGCAGAGCTCTTCGTGCGAGTTTTTACACTGTTTCTTTCCATTCCTCATTGTGAAGATGTACTTTTCCGCTGGCAGAATATTTCGGTCTAAAATGCTTCTGCGGGGAAAATTTGCCCTGGCATAGTTTGGCTTGTTTTGTAAGATTTTTTTCCGTGGCTTCTGAGCTATTTCCTTCTTAGTAGGAAGCAGTACAAATTTAAAAAAAAAAAAATCTTACAATACAATTTAGTGATGATTGGGATAGAATAGGAAGTGTAATAGGAATGTCTGGATTGGAATTGTTACAGGAAGGTCTATTTTCTTGGCATTTGCAGTCCTGGCTTGCAATGCAAAAAGGGTAAATTAATCCCTGGATTTATAACTTATACCTGTTTACCCCAGTGCTGAATTGGACTCAACTGGCTCCAAGCTTTTGGATGCCTGTCCCAGTAGAGTTGAAGGTCTGAAATATCTTCCTGCCAAGAATATGGGCTGAAAAGGGCCACTTGGATCAGACATCTGTGCCCTACAAACGTGTTCAACCCTTTAATAGATATTTAGTCCTCAAACTGTACCTCCAGACAAATGAAGAGCATCAAAAAATTTCCTAACAGCCTTTATGAAATTTATGATCTTCCTTACAAAACACTAAAAGTTGCAAAATCTGCAAAGCATTGCAGGCAAAAAAAACACAGAAGAGATTAAAAGTATTACTGGTGACTTAGATCCTTATAATAATGGAGGATTAGGTAAATGAAGATGTTCTGTGGTCTCAGGACACAACCCTTCTTGCACTTTGCACAGAGGAAGGCAATCTCTTCACAAAATAATCCCAACCTGTGCAATTTAAGGCGCATTGCTTTTTCATCCCAGTATAGTCTGATTCAGAGGTTTTAGTTTTCAAATTGTCCATTAGAACTTGGCACGTGAAATTACAATGAGAATCCAAGGGAAAGGGTTGGTTTGTGTTACTTATTTCTATTTCATAAAAAAGGTGCATGTCCAAACTCGGTCCTACATTTCATATCCTCTCTTCATCTTCCATAGTTCAAAGCAACTTGATGGAGAAAGTTGCAAATACACAAATACACAAACTACACTCTGGAGTGGCAGGAGGTGGCTCCTCAGGACTCATGGCTCTGTCAGCTGTCAGGCTGGTCCTCCAGCTTTTGGGAAACAGAAGTCCTGGGATGGGATGGGATGGAATGGGATGGGATAACCTGAATGCTGTGAACAAGACTGGGATACCAAAACCCCTGCTTACTGCCTCTGTTAAAGGAAAATAACTTGTGTGTGTGTGTGCCTGGGCAACTTCTGCTGGTTCGGATCTTTTAGAGCCTCCGTGGGTTTGCAGGGTGAGTTTCATATCCTGCTGTGGCAGGAGCAGGTAGAGGCAGAAATCTTTAATCAAAACTGTTAATGACTATCTCACCGTTGGATGGCACTCTAGTCCTTGCTGCCTGTGGTAATCGCAGCCTGGATTTTACTCATGCATGGCGTTTTTAAGTCAAGTAGCAACTAATAGGAAGACTCTTTTTTTATGGCTAATGTCATAATAAAGAAAAATTACACTTGCAGAGCTGGCTTTAGTTTCACAGCATTAGGTTTTAGGAGGTCTGTGGTGAAATCTTGTCAGATTGCTTATTTCTCTAAATAAAGATTTCCAAATGCAGTTGGTTCTGTCACGAGGGACTCAGGTGTGATGTACTGTCTCGTGTCAGAAGAGGTTGCGTGTATTCATGATTGTAAGGTATTTTATCCCCAGGCTTTCACTCACTGTTTTATGCTTTATGCAGTGTTTTAGATTGATGAGACAATGTTTTCAGCAACCCTTTCCTTAAATGAACCTTTTCCCTTGCAGCAGATACAGCATACCTGAGGCTGGAATCACCTTCATCTCTTTTTCCCAGGACTGCAGAAAGGTGAGTGCTCCAGCCTGCACATCTGTAGTCTGGAAAGCATAAATATTTTTCCCCTCACGTTGAAGATGCAAATGTTCGAGGGAATGTCTGCATTTCATTCAGAGTTGTGAGTGGTGGTTTTACAAATGCAAGGAAGCATTAGCTCAAATGTGAGTTACTGATACAGCGTTAGTTTCCTGCTGAGACAGTTGTGTCCTTGGTGTCGCTGTGAGCACAGCATGGCAGTCAGGGCAAGCAAGACAGCTGCAAATTTACCTGGGTTTCCCGCAGGGTTTTGCAGTCTGTCCTGAGTTCCTTGCTGCCAGCAGCCTTGGCTTGGAGCTGAGCGAGTTCTGTATAGGAACTGCTGACTACACTTGAGGCTGAGTATCCAAGGCAAAGTGTGTGGCTGCAATATTGACCAAGCCTCACCTCCTCTGCCACCTGCTGCTGGTTTCTGTGGTGTCCTACCCCTGCAGTTGTGCCAGCCCAAGTGTTTATGCAACTGCACTTGGAAATGGAGTTGGGAACAAAGCTACTTTAAAAAAAAAACAAAAACCCCCCAAAAACCCCACCACCACCACTGAAAAACCACACCCCACAAAAAAAAAAAAAGTTTTCTTCTGGATTAGTTTTGAGCGAGATTAGGTCTGCAGTATAGTGAACCACATGGCCCATAAACAATTTTTCTAGAACAACAGAACACATTGATATGGGGGCAGGAAGAGAACAGAAGATGAATATCAGTACCATAAACAAGTATTACCACTCAAGACTCCATCCTGAGATACCCCAGCTAAATCTACAATTTCGGTGATCCACAGTAAACTTCATCCTAAAATGTTATTATTTCTTGTAGTAGTAGTAGTTATTATTATCATTATTATATTTGTGACAAAATCCATGCCAGCCATAAGTAAGACTGTAGTTGCAACAAATACCTTATGTGGAAAGAATGGCCTGAATTCCTCTTTATCTAGGAGGAGAACAAAAACCTTGTCATTTCAGGTAAGCCTTTAAGTGGAAAAAGTAGTGATAGGAAATAAAAGCTTATCCATTCTAACCAGTACTTCCTTGAAACAAGTGTGACTACTTTCACATTGTCCTCTAAAGAGCAGTCATTTCTGGAGGCACATCTTAGTGCTTTTACAGTGTGAGAGTTTTACCACTCTTTATTTATTTCCCACAAAGGAAGAGAAGCTCAGATCAACTCCCTTTTGCTCAGTCCGAGGGGCTCAATAAAACTGCTTGGGAAACTACCACCACATTTGGGCTGACAGTAGGGAGATTTACACATTGTGTTTCCCCAGCACTGTATATAAACAAGTATCTTTCAGCTGAAACATTTTTTCCAAGTGAGATACCATAAAAATTTCAAATGTGGCCCAGTTTGAAAAGTAAATGAGACAGAAAAATCCTTCTGCAGGGCAAAGAAACCTCAGTGCATGGCTGGCCTTGGTGACCCCCTGCCAGGAGAAGAGGGACCTATGAAACTTTCTTCTAATGTATTATCTGAATCTTATCTGCTCAAACACTTCAGAGTTCAGGAAAAGCAGCCAAAGTCAATTTTTGCTTAGAGTGTTTAAAACGAAAAATAAACAGAAGGGAGAAGTTGTGCGTGTGCAGGAGGAGGTGTTGGGGTGGAGAATGGACAGGGTGGTGGGATTGGGGCGGGAATGGTTTAACCTACATTGGCTCTTCTGAAATCCTCTTGGAAGTACCCGTTGTTTTCTCAAATGACAATGAAATTGCACAATCATAATTGTGGTGGTGGAGAGCTGCTGGCGCTCTCTCTGACCTGCCAGGTAGGTGAAACAATTGTCAGTATAAATTAGAGAACAGCTGTGTCATTACTCTGTGCCAGTTATCTGATTCTACAAAGCCTGGAAAATGTCTTCTGAAATGTGAAAAACAGAAACAGAGTCTTCAGGTCTTCGTCAGTGTTTTAAAATACGAAAAAAAAGCTATCAAAAAAACCCCAAACCAACCCCCTTCACAGGGTGCACTGTTACGCTGGTCCAGACACAACAAAATCTTTGGTATTTCAGGAACATTTTCCCCATCTTGTTATCTGAGAAGAGGTGCCTTGATGTTGCTGTCATCCAGATCTGTCTGATGATTGAGATATCTGCTCTGTGCCTGCACCCTCTCACCTGAATTGGGTGTTCTCAGTCCAGACATCAAGCTACCTTAACACTGAATGGAAATGGAAATGGAAATGGAAATGGAAATGGAAATGGAAATGGAAATGGAAATGGAAGTGGAAGTGGAAATGGTTGTATTTCACCTGTGATTTCTCATTCAGCCCATGAATACCTCATTTATTGAATGTAAGGGCTCCTGTTCTTTAGTGACCTGTCACCACGGGCTTTCGGAGCTGCTCTGTTCCAAAGGAAGCTTCAAGAATGATTGTGCCTGTTTAGTGTCTTTAAAAATCAGTCACTTTCTCTGTCTGTGGCATCAGGCATACCACATATGAATCTTCTGAGTGCTCTTGATGAAGAATTAGATCACAAGTTTTTCTTTATAAAGAAAGCCCTTCCAGCAGGAATGAATCTCTCTTTTGTAGCTGATAAAATAGGAGAAAATTTAACCAAACCAATTTATTCTGGTTCCTATGAAAAATATTGTCTGTGAAAACATGGAACACTTACAAAATATCAACATTTCGCTCCTATCTGCATGTAGATCAATATGAATGGGTCACAGTGACCTCTCAGGGAGCAGGTCTGCATGGCAACCAAAACCAATATGTATTTTAGGGACTAAGGTCCTTAAAAAAACAGAAACCACCTTTATCCACAGAGGATCTGTTCCCAACAGGATAATTTCTGTACTATTTTACTGTTGGTTTCAGGGTCATTTTAGCTTTTTTGTTGTTGTTGTTGTTTGGTTGGTTGGTTTTTTCCTCACAAGGAACTTTTAAGATGGAGCAAGGGACTCCGTTGCTGCCACAGCAATGCATTTTCAGTGCTTTCAATTAGAACATCTTGTTTTATGAGGTGAAAAATCTCTGCTGCCAGAGCTTAGTTTGAAGTGCAGGAAAAGGCGATGTCTTCTCAGCAAATTGCAGTTTTTCAGTGAGGAAGCATCTCTGAAATTCGTTCCACCATGCAACACTTCAGTGAATCACAGAAGTCTGGGGTTCAAGGTTTGGTTTCCTCATCTGAAATAGAAATATACAGCTGAGCTTGGAAGAGCAGGGATTGAGCACTGGTTGGGAATGTTTTAGCAAAGCATTCTTTGTCTAAAAATGCTGTTTTGTTAGAAGAGAAAACACTTGTGGATGTGTACTTCTTACAAAAAGCATCTGAGCCTCAGATGGAATCTGCAGCCAAAGGAAGAGAATATGAGGGACTCTCCCATTCTGGGAAATGGAGCAGTCCAGTGCTCGGTGCTGGCAGTCCCAGCTTTGCCCTGTGCCTCCTTGTGTCTTGGAGAAGTGTCCTAAGGAATTGGCTGTTTGAGATCTGTGTGCCTGTTACAAGTGTTATGTGCTCGTGTTCTCCTCTTGGAAAAGATTTGGAAGCACTTTCGTTTGTTCCAGTTTGGAATGCAGCCAGATTTTGATGCTTCAGGATTTTTCTCAGGTGTTTATTCCTGACCAGCCTCAGGGGGTTTAAACAGTGGTTGCATACGATGGCTTTTAGCCTTTGTGCAGTCTTGCTGTGCATCTTGGCTTCACCCTTCCTCTTTGGGATGTGCTCGCACCCTGCTTGTCCTGCATGTGTTGCCCAGATGAGCGGTGCCATGGGATGTGTGATCCACCTCGTGGCCTGCAATTCTGGCACTGTGTCCTTGCTTGGAATAGGTGGGGCCATGCACACCCAAAACCAAAATTGTGTCTTTGGACAATAAGACAGTTGGGGCTTGTTTGTGTTTAGGTTTGCACATTCTGCACATAAGACATTGATCCCAAGTAAATAATGAACAAGAGGAAATCCATTTAATAAGTTATTCAAAATATCATAGAACTTGTCAAATTAATGATTTCACAAGCGACATCCAACCAATTGTTTTTGCAACACAGCAGTTTTTTAGGGATTAGAGAAAATCCAGACTGTTGGCAGGCAAAATCCAGCTGAGGTGAGATCAAAATTTTGCATTAGAGCTTAAAAGTGTGGAAAATGTTGAACTGAATAATTGTGATTTTTTTTTTTCAGAAATTTTTTTTTTTTTTTTTCTCTTGTGAAGCAGCTTTTATCAATGCAAAGCCAGGCATGGGAGCAGGATGGGTATTTCAGCCTGAGGGCAGTTGCTGTTGACCAAAGAGTGGTAAATGCTCAGTAATGAAACCTTGGTCAAAGAGAAGTGGCTCAGTGAGATGTGAAGCTAGCAGAGTATCCATTACAAATTAAGAGATAAATCTGTGACTGCTTTGAAAATATTCTTTATTGCTCAAACTAAGAGCAGTCAATAAGAACAACTTACAAAGGGGAATGGAAATAATGTTACAATTATGGTTTAAATGTTATGAGATTAGAAAACTAAAATGACTTCTAATTTAGTCATTATGAAATTATGTCAAATTGATAGAAAACATTTTCTCCATGTCAGGGTTTTAACTCAAACTAACATTTCTGAAGCCAGGATAATTTTTCAGTGATAATATCACTTGAAAAAAATTCACTTTCATTAATCCATGTATAGATGTGGGTAGGGGTGGCTTGTTGTTCACCATAGACACTGTCCCATGGTATTTCAGCAGTGCTCAGTTTTATCAGTTGTTGTTATTAAATATGCCTGTATTGCTCCTGCTGATTAGCAGGGTACTTGGATATTGAGAAAACTGAGGTATGAGAGGTCTGTTAGACACTGGCACCCCAGTTAAAACTCCCCATGGAGCAGATATGTGGGCTTGGGACATTTTTTCCGTGCAGAGTGGGTATCCCATTGTCCAGATTTGTCTCATTTCAGCTTAAGTAGTTCCAGATTTCAATGAAACACAATGTTTGTGAACTTTTTCCACTTCTTATGTCCCTGATGACTGGGTATATTCAGCTGAAAAGGGGTTTGGACACTCCACTTACTAATGCTGTGAGTCTGATGGTCATGACCTGGGCCAAAAGGAATTGATTAAATTGGGTTCTGGAATGTGCATGAGATACTCATGATTCTAGTTTAGCCTCAAACTGTGGAAGGAAGTGCATAGCTCATTTCCCTAGATGTCCTTCCTGCTTGAAGTGAGCAGGAACGGAGTCCTTCAAGAGGCACTGAAATTCAGAGAACTGTGGGGTGGCATTTGCTGAGCAGCCTCAAATTCCAGTCTAATTGAAACTCAGCAATTTCTGTGAAGAGCCCAAGAACTCCAACAATCAGGAAGGTGATGGACATCTTCACAAGATTCTCTTGAGGACTGCATTTTAAATAACTGGCATATACATTTGTTTCCAAATTAATTCCATGATAGACTACCATAAGATTCATAGACAGGAAATTTCTCCTATAAACTTTTTCAAGTCAATGGCTGGAATGCTACAGCTGTGGGTATCAGTGGTGGAACTCTTTCAAAAGAATCTTGGAGTTAAGATTTTGGTGCTATTAAATATCTCATGCAGGGCCCAGTTGCACTTTACCAGCTCAGCAGTCTTTGTGACTGCTCAGATAATTATCCATTCTGTGCAGTTCTGTGGAAGATCCTGAGAGCTCTCAGCAGACCCTCACAATCCCAGAGTGCCATGAGTGGAAACCCTTACAGTTTGGTGGTTGTCAATCTGGCATTCTAAATTCCTATCAGCAACACCCATTGCAGTTGTTGCTATTCCAATATTTCCTAGTCTTTTTTATATATATATTTTTTTTTTTATTTCTGTGCTTAGTAGTTAGTTTGGAAGCTTGTTGGTCTTTGTTTTTTACCCAGCACCTTAATTATGGTTCTGAAAAGCATTACTAGATTGTTTTTCTGTCCTTAAACCACCTTCTGGGTTTTGTGTACTAACACTGCAAAGTCTTGACTTAAAGACCGATTTAATATTTAACTCAAATAAACAGAACAGAGTTGGTTTTTTTTATGTACAAAACTATCTATTGCAGACCAAAAAAATCTTTGGATTATTGTGTTTCAAATAATTGAAAGTAAAAAAGCAAGAATGGACCTTTTGGAGCACTTCAGCAAGTGCTGCAAAGAGTAGAATGGGAAGTATTAAGTATTTTAGACATCTTTTTGCTGCGTGCTGTCTGTGTTAATACCATTGGTACTTTGGAGTAGTAACCTAAGAAGGTGCTGTGCAGGAAAGCAAAAGCAAAATATTGGACCTGACGTAGTTCATTTAATTTTCTGCTGATTTCCCTCAGCCTCGTTCTCCAAACTCCCTCTCCCAGCTGCTGTGATAAGTTTCTACTTGTTGCTGTTTTTTTCCATAGTAAAACTTTTGTCCCAGTGCCAGCACATTATGTTCCTGGTTAGAGCCATGACGTCAAATGGCATCTGGCTCCAGGCCAAGGAATGCTGCTGGGAAGGAGTGAATGAATGAATGGATTTTTCAACTCACATTGTAGTTGCCTCTTTCGGAGCCAGGAATCCTCATGTAGTGTTCAGTCAGCTGGCTGATGTACACTTATCAGTGTTCCTTAATAGAACTGCAAGGAACTGCATGGGGGTTCACAATATGTACAGCAATTCAGGAAAAATGTTGTGATAAACTTCAGCTTCAGAACTGGTTATAATCAGGAGAAGCATGAAGGAAGAAAGATGTGATTCAGCACAAAGTGGCTGCTAAATTCTAAATATAGTAAGTGGAAGAACCCTGAGCCTGGAACAGTTGCTGTCTAGTGCTCAGAAACTGAAACAGACCACACATTCCAAATTGTAAACATTCCTGCGAGCTCATGTAGTATGCATTTCTTTTTAAAATAATATCCTTATTTCTGCATGACAATACACTCCTTTTACCTGTGCATTTGCAAAACTGAGGGATCAAAATGATCAAAATTCGAATCAGAATTCACCGGCATCGTCCGTATGAAGTTTTAGTCATTGCAGTCAGTTTCCATGTCCTCTCTAATGCCCAGCCTTGCATGGATGAGATAATCTTTCTATGACAGTGCTGTGCCTGCTGGCCTTCGGTTTCATTGTCTGGAGTTCTTCAACAGCTGCTTGCACAGAAAGAGTAAAAGGAATGTTTAGAGCATCCTCAGAAGTTAGCTACTGCATAGGTTTGGCAGGAGAACAGAGCACACTCTTGAATTTATAAGGAATAAGGGAATCCACATATGGAAACTACACGGATGGATGGTGTGGCATAACATGCCAGCTGGGCCCTTCTGATGTGCAAAACCAGGAACTGATGAATTTAGGGCTGTCTGGTAGTAGTCAGAGTCCTTCGTGACACACAGTAAAGAACAATATTGAACAAATCTGTGCACTCAGAGTATTATAATAAATGTTTTACTGTTTCATAATTAAAAGGCACTGTCATCCAGACTGAAAAAGAATTCACACTTTAAAATTAATTTTGCTAATTGCTGCTACTCTTCCATGAATAAAAAGGTGTGCTTCTAAATCTCCCACTTGGTAGGAAGCAGTAAAACAACTGTAACTATTTTGGCATCCAAGAGATGCATAATACCCTGTTGTAGAAAAATACCTGTATTCTTGGACGTATTTGCATGTTTCTTTGAAAGGATTCATGCCTCTCAGAGACAGTGTGACTTCCTGAGTATTGTGTGAAGTGACAAATATGTTTTTCATGCCAGATAAATCCAGAGCTACAGATCTCTCATTGTTCCGCGTAAGTGACTGAATTCTCTAATTAAGGCGTAATGCACATTTACGTGTGTGCTTGCCTCCCTCACTTGGGCCATGCTCTTGAAAGCAGGGATTATTCATAACTGAGTTAAGGACATACATGAGCATCTGCAGCAGTGAGCTGGAAAAGTCTGGGTTTAAACACGAGCCTCTGAAAACCGTGGTTGTACTCTACAGTGTCTACCTGATTAGTCAGGACAATGGAGGAAAAAGCTCTTTTGTGATCCTTTTTTTTCTAATTTGGATGATAAAAGGGTAATAATGAAGAGAGCAATAGTATCTCAAGCAAGGAGTGATACCATTTCCTTCTGCATCTTGTTTGGCAAATTGAGTAGGACTGCCATGAATGAATGCTTTTACTTTCTTGGCCCAGCACGGTTCTCTGTTGTGAGTCTAGCAGGTGCCTTTGCCATCACAGCTCCCCTCCAGCTCTCGTGGATGTGAGTGTGTGCCCTAGGACTGCTGCACCATAAACAGCTGAGGCCAAGAGCCCTTCCAGAGGTGAAGGATCTCTCCACATTCAGTATGGTGCAGTCTGAGACAATTCTCTTCCATGCAGTAGCCTCCAGCTTTAATGCTCCAGGGCTCCTCTCTTTAGAGATTGCAACAGCTCCTTTTTTCCCACAGGAGTAAAGGGTGCAGTAGTGGGTGTGGGAATTTTGTAATGGGTGGACCTCAAAACTTCATATTTTATTTGGGTTAGTTCCCCAAAATTTCCGTGCTGCTGGCCCAACCAATTCAAACTCTTTTGATCAGCAGAATTAAGCATAATATAATAGGGCTGGACTATATGGTGGCACTTTTGAATCTAGACAGTGTCACAACACATGACTACAAAGAGGTGAATAATGACAATTAACTGGAGTTCCTTGAACCTTCCCAGAAATATTCTGATTTATTCATAGCAAAGGTTCAGAGCTGCTCATGTTTTAATTGAACCACTTCACTCATCCCTAAATGAAAACAGTTGCAGTGTCCAACGTACATAGCCCCAGGCACTGTAAAACAATCAGATGAAAAGACTTTTCTTTGTCTTACTTATTTACTTGAAGCTAAAGAAAATGCCAAAATTCTGCCCTTGAATAAATCACCACTTTTTACATGCTTTACCCCAGGCACAAGTTCCAGTTTTTTCCTAACTTACGAGTTGTTTTTGTTTGTATTAGTGTTTGTATATTTTTTGTATCTAAGTTGTTTACTTTTCCTATTTCTTAAAATTGTTTCTTCTCTTTAGAAGTGGGGGAGAAGGAAAGAAATTGAGGTGAAACCACAACATGTTTTTATTTTCATGTAACAAACAGATTCTTTTTCACAAGCTTCTTGAGGCACTAAATACCAAATATGGCTTGAGACAATAAATTATAATATTCTTCAGAGAATGCAGAGCTGGGAAAAGAAGAAATACAAGTGTTTGCAACATGTTTTAAGAGAGATAGCTGATTGAGATTTCATTAACTCTACATTGTCTCATCGTTTTGTATTTGTAAAAGATACTCATGGTATTATTTATCCTTTTTCCGCTTGCTTTCGGTGGGACAGAGTCTTTACAAGTGGGAGCATGTACCATTATTTCTAATGCATCTCTTACAAACTTAGCAAAATCCCCGTGAAGTTGAGGCTGCCGTGTCTGGAATGAGTTCTTCCGTCGGTCTGCCCTGGTGGCTGCTTGGTGAACGCTCTGTGGCTCGGCTCTAAGGAAGCTGAATCCTGAGCAGTGCAGCAGGTCAGGTAATCAGCACTAGAGAAGGCTCCTGCAGGGGCAGATATGAAACTTCTCTTGCCACTCACTTTGGAGAGGGCTGAATTACCTAGAACAGCATCATCCAGGGGCGTTCCCTTTCTTGTGTCGCTGCAGTGCGAGGAGGAGCAATCAGTTTGTACGATTCCAAGGGAAGGTGCTGCAGAAGTGAAGTGATGTAAGGGGGCCTTAGCCTGAGGAGACAGACTTTGGTTTGTTCTGACTGGTAAATTACTCTCTTTGTCAGAATTACTCTCTTCTTCTCTGTCAGTGCCTTTTTTTAGACACCTTCACGTCAGGATTGGATGTAATTTCCTAGAGTCTCTGCAGGGCATGGAATTCTCCAGCAGTACAGCCAAAGGAGCTTGATCCCAGCGTGCCCATGTCCTGCAGGGACCCAGTCAGAGCCCAGGGAGACCCAGCAGAAGCAATTTAGTTTCTCCACCCTGGATTCTGACACTGCGTCCTGGTTTCACCTCCTCTCGCCCAAAGTAGAATTCTTTCCTTCCTTGATCATTCAGCGTAGCATTCATTTCTTATCACCACATGAACCTCACATACCTATGTGCTCAAACAAACTGTGCAAAAATTAGCTGGGCAGGTCCTGCAAAAGGCCAAAGCATTTAAAGTATCCTGCTTTAACAGCCTCTACTGAAAAATGCAAATGTCATTGATAATGAGATGATAAATGAGATAGGGAACAATTCCTGTCTTATACCTCCTCCTGCTGCTATAGAACCCAAAAGCAAACTCTGCATACTGAGGTTTGTCCTGAGAAAAGTGAACACTGAAAGATAAATACTTGTTTATTAGGCGAATTGGCTTTATCAAGGACTGCACTGATTATTTTAATTATGAATGGAAAAACCAGTCTTCTGACTTTGGAGCTCTGAAGTAGTTAAAAATGTGAACTGATTTTATATGTACACGAGACCTTTACAGATTAAACCACATGCCTGAAATGTGTTACAACCTCCCAACCCCTTCTGATGGCAGATGCTGCGTCAGAATGAAAAGCTGAACTCTCTGTTAAGCCAGAAACAGCACCAAAGGTATCCAAGCAGAGCATTCCTGTGATCTTGATGGAATAACTACACAGCTCTCTGGAACATGTTCTCGGAGAAGCTGAGGAGAGGAGTGGGTGTCAGGATTATTGCCAGACCAGTCGTTCCTCTCAGGTGCTGATTGATGGGACCTGGAGTTTTTGAGGAAATGTACGAACTTGTTCATCCTTGTCAGCGAATGTGTCCCAAAGGAGCACTGTCAGCTGTCGGCTCTGGCCAGTGCTGCACGTGCTGTACCCTGGGAGCTCAGTCACCATGGGATGATTGTTTACTCTGCTTTTCTATCTCAGGAGTTATACAGGTGTGTCCCGTGTGGGAAGATAGCGGAGGGCGGGGGCTGAGAGGGAGGGAGGGAATGTTTAAGAAGTAGGATGATAATGAGCAGAGCGCTGTGTTGGGAAGATTTGACTGAGCCCCAAGTGGTTTTAAAAAACATGGCAAGGGTTTACAGTGCAGAGAAGAGCAGCTGGGTGCTTTGAGGTTTGGTGCAAAGTGAACTCACGGTGTTCAAATACCAACATATATCATTATGGTAATTGTGGAATATTGTAGTAATAGGGGGTTTTGCCTATGCAAAATGCAAGTAATAGGGCTTGCAACATTGCTAGCCTTGAGAGAGGGAAAAATGCAGGTGCCTCTCAGAACGGATGGGAGATGTCAGTAGTTATGACCACGTGGTTTTAGGCTCTCCAGGTTTTACTGAAATCAGGCTCCACGCCCGCTGCCCCCCTGATTTGGGGTTGACATATTGACACATGAATATTTCCTCCTATTGACACATGAACATTTGGGGTTTTAGATCAGGTGTCAGTGTGGTGTTTATCTAGGAGACTAATAGGGACACTGGCTGGAGGGGGCCTTTACTGAAAACTTGTTCGAACTTTTGCTTGAAACAGGGCGAGCTGGGTCACTGCACTGTGTAAGTCAGAGTTAGGAGTCGCTGTACAGCTGAAAATTGGAGCTGTTTGACAGTGCTGGGTGGGAGCAGAGCTTTAATTTGCATGAATAGCAAACTCATTCTGACTGATAAAGTTCCCTGAGGGTAAAGCACCATTTCTGTGTTGCATTTTGTCATGGGGGAAGTATAAGCAGTGCTTCTGTCACTTGAGACAGAGCTGCCAGTTGAGACAAAGATTTCTGCTCTAAGCTATATACATTCAAAACTCCTTAGTTTACAAGCAGTTACAAATTGTGAGGACTTGTTATCCAGTCACTTCTGCTGCATTTCTACTTGTGTTGCTTCAGCTGCTGCTTTGAGGCCACCCTCATTCACACCACTATAAATGAGAGGAGAAATGGGCCGCATTGATAGCTTGGAAAATTTATAATGAAATATTGTCTGCAGGGGTGTTCAGTTTCTGCAGGCAGAAATGATGCTAACATAAACATATAAGAAGATGAAAAAAAAAAGATCTAAAAACCTGCATTTATGCAAAATGAAAGTCTAGTTCTAGACTAAATTCAAGAAACCTCCCTTGACTCTCTGCCCGTGGCGTGGAGTGCATCAGGTATCCCAGC
Source organism: Oreocharis arfaki (assembly GCA_013398015.1). NCBI lineage: Eukaryota > Metazoa > Chordata > Aves > Passeriformes > Paramythiidae > Oreocharis > Oreocharis arfaki. Next base: position 122,423 of record VZRR01011373.1, read on the forward strand.
ATGGGGGGGAGCAGGCCATGACCCAGCTGAGCACACCCCAAATTACGACCTTTCCATTTCCACTACATATCGTGTCCAGCTTCATTTCAGGGATCATTTTTGCTGGTATGGATGAAACAGCAATGAAAACCCTACTGTAAGATCCTGGGATGGAGGGTTTTGCCAGTTCATAAATGCATGCAATGGAAACAATGCTTCTGAATAAAATCAAAATGCTAGATGAGCTGTTCAGTCATCTCAGCATTTCCATTTGGAGTGCTGAATAAAGAGTCCTATTTCTAATCCAAGACAGTTTTTATTAGTTCTCAGTGCATTTAGCACAAGCACGGACCAGTTCTGGAATCAGCCAGGGTACGACTTGAATGAGAGGGAAGTTATTTTCTGCATAAACACTAGATTTATTAAGGCCTAGTTTTTTTCACTCACGAAAGACTAGTTGCAACTAGTTGGAGGAAGCCATCGGAACAGTTTATGCATTCCCGGGATCTTTGAGAAGCAAAGGTGGATTGGCAGCACTGTGCAAACAACGCTGCACCCAGAGCTGGTACATCGTGCACAGAATGCCAGGGAGCCCTGGTGCAGCAGTTCCCTGCTCTGGAACATCCTTCTGCAGAACTGACCTCAGACTGGGATCATACCACGTGCAAGGTCCATCCAGCTTGATAACTCACACATCAGGTGGACAAGTTCCCAGCTTTCTAAAATGAAGATTGCTCTTACTTTGTTGTCCATCTCATCCCTCCAAGGACACTCCTGACACTCGAAGGGTGACTGCTGGGTGCTCTGCACCAATGGTTTTGTTAATTACCCCAGTAATTGACTTGCTTCTGTTACACCAGGTGACTCACGATACAGACACAGTGAGAGACAGAGAAGCGGGTGATGTATCCACTCAACTTCATGCTCCTCAATAAAAAAATCATCTTTCTGTTGATCCCTCTCTGGGGGCCTGTTTAATGTTTCACACAGTACAGGAAAACTGCAGCAGCAGGTCTTACTGCAGAGCCAGCATCCACTGCGACCTTGTGCTTTCGACACAGCTTTGGGAGGGTAAACTTTGCTTTCTCCAGGAGCTGCAGCAGCTTCCTGCACTTAGCTGTCTTCACTGGTTTTGTATTCCTTAAAGACACATTGAATTATACACGATTTTCTGCTGTTCTGTGAGAAAAAAACATTGATGAAATTATTTAGATATTTAATTATTTAGATATTAATTATTTAGATTTTTTTTCCTGACTTTTTATTAGCTGAACCAAAACAATGAAATGTTTGCATGTATTTTTCCCAACAGTTGTGAATTAATTTGGTTTTGTCATTAAATGTCTCTCATTTGGTTGGTTTATGCTTATTCAGTAAAGGTTCCTGAGAAGATTTTCTATGGAAATTTATTAGTCTGGGTGCATTTGGAAATTGAATTTAAAGTTTATTCTCTCAGGACTGAGAGAGTTTGTGTTCAGCTTTATACAGGTAATCCCACTGACTGCCTCTTTTCTGGTTTATCAGATCTGCTTAGCTCTGGCCAGCTGCTGGATTTTGGAACAAGAATTCATTTTTGAGTTTTAAATACCTAATCAGTTAAGAAATCTTTGAATGTGTGGGCACATCTGTATGCCTCTGTACGTGCTCACCAGTGGGGCTGGCATCAAGGGAAAAGGCAGCAGAAATTACTGTGCTGTAAATCTACCACCAGCTAAATCTGAGTCTTTTTGAGCTGTTAAACTGAACTGGTGCCAGGGCGAATTGTTGTGTTGCTGGAACTAAGTAAATGCATATTGTAAAGTAAATGAAAATGTGTAAGGAATGCTGCCTGTTTGTAAGTGCATTAATTTAACACAACTGTAGGCTGTACTCGATGTCATGACTGAATGCAAAGAAAAACAAAATTGTGCCTGATGAAAACATCTGGGTTCAAATCTTGATGCCAGTAAATTCTTCCCCCACTGGTAAAAAAGACTGTAAAATCACATTCCTTTTGGGTTATGTGATTCCTAGGAATTTTCTACAGAGTGCTCCATCTCTTCTCCTAAACCCACAGCTCAGGGTCATTGGCTGGCAATGCTGTTCTGGGATCCAGCACAGGGGCCAGGGCCGTGGCCTCTCCTGTGCTGAGTTTGCACCTGGCAGGTGAGGGAGGGTTAACCTCCATTCACTAAATTGACATCATCCTCCATAGATGGAATATGTGATTCACAGCCCGAGAATTCCTGCTCCCTTTGTGCAGTAGGAATGGTCCTAGGCACAAGGAATATGGAATTGGAGAGGCAGGAATGTGGGGCTTACAGAGGGAGCAATAAAGGATAATAGAAGAGTGGATCTTAGTGTAGAGAGATGAGGGGCTCTGAGATAGGCGGGGGTGCAGTTCTCAGCCCCATGGAAATTTTAGAATGTGACTCAAAAAGTTAGGAAGCTAATACCTCTGCACCTAACCAGTGCCTCTCTGGCTGTGACAGCTTTCTTGTTCTAAATTGGTTTGGCTCATTTCTTGGTTACCTGCCAAAAATTCCCACCCCTACCCAAGCAGGATCTGTGTTCTAAGTTTTCTCCCTACAGAGCAGGTTGTGAGTCGTGTCCACTGCTCCCTGCCTTGTGCTCAGTCCTTCCCGTGGAGCTTTGCCAAAGCCTCGTGCTCTGCATTTCGCGGGCCAGCAGAGGCTGCCGCTCCAGAGGGAGAACGGGAGAACTGCTCTCCGTGCGGCAGGAGCCCTGAGCGCGGCCGGGGGGAAGGCACCGTAAATGACCGAGCTAACGAGCTGTACATGGAAGGGCGAGGGAGTGTTCTTCCACTGAATTATGGGCAAGGAGGGAAGCATGGGATGGGGATGTTCTTCTGGAATTTTATTCTGAACATGAGAAAATGCAGAGTAGTAATCCTTGCCAAAGATACTGCTTGGTTATTTCCAGTAAAAACATCCAAACAGTTTGTGAGCACTGGGACAGTGGTTGATATTCAGAATAAACTCGCACTGTAACCACTCCTGTTTAGCCAGCTTAGCCTTGGTCTCTGCTCTGGCCACATCGCAGTTGGCTTCAGCAGTCCTTCAGTCCAGGGTGCTCTGTCCCTGGACCAGGTTTTACCAGCAGGTAGAGTTGTGTCAGGGTAACTGCAGCACCTGGAGCCAGCACAGCGCGATTTTAGGTCACATCTGTGCGAGGTGCTTGGACTTTACTCAGCTGTAATCGTGGCTGGGATCCTAATTCAAACAAGCCCTGGGGGTATGTCTACACTAAATCAGAGCATGGGTGCGACGTGTCCGGGCTTGGGTGAGCTGCTTTGAAGCAACAGCACTGATGGAATGGCAGCATCAGCTTTCCAAAGGTTGTCTGAGCACACTGGGAGCTTGGGGCAGGAATGCCAGGATCCAAGCCAGGTTGTATTGAGTTTCAGGCCTCTGCTGTCCCACTGCTGTCACTAACTGCGGCTGTCATGGTGCCTCTGACTGCAGTGCAGAAGTTCTGCCAAGCTGCTCCGTTGCCATGTTATAGAAAATAGGCTGTTGACTGGAAAAAACCCAAATAATGTAAAGGCAACTTGTCTTTGCTCCATTGCCAAGAGTGTGATCTGAGGCTCAAACCCACAGGAAGCACTCACGCAGTTTCCTGCTCTCTAGAGAGTACATGTGTGACATCTTTTCAGATCAGAAACTAGGTACAGGCTCTCATCATGACCTCAGTGTAGGAGCTACATACCAGGTAGGTTTTTTTTTAGTGTTGCTCTGGTTTGAAATTAGAACAAAGGAAGGAAGCACTTTGCTCTTTCTAGTGAAATGCTTATCTGTCACAAGAGGCATGTGGCTTTAAAGCTGTTTCTCTTGCTTGTCTCAGATGCAAAGAACATGCCCTGGATTTGGAGTTCAACCAATTTCTTAATTAAAAGACAGTTTTGTGGTCAGCTTGGAACCTTGTCTATTCCAATTTCAGTTGTTTCAGTTCACAAATAAGTGTTTTCCAATGAAAGTTTTAAGAAGAAAAAGATTTTCACAGAGCAAACATAGAATTTCTGCTGGGGACCAACTGGGTCAGTAGTTCTGATAATGGACTGGATAGCGTTTTTGTATGTAGCTTATCAGTTTTAATCCAACAGGCAGTTATTTCCTAAATGGCAGTCTTAATTGAACAGCTCTTTTGGAGCCTACAGAATGAGACAGTTGGATTCCTTTCTCTTTCTAGAGGCCAAAGGTGTCTGTATTATAAAATCAGCTTTCTAAGTCTAGCTCTAGACTGAAAAAAAATCAGAGAATTCAGAAAGAACTAAGGAGAGAACTGAAGTATTTGAAAGGAGACATTTGCAGAGATGTATTTACTTTTATTTTATACCCCAAACCAAACCAGATCTGATTTAGGACCCCTCACTGTTGGATGTGATACATGATATGAATCAATATTGGGATCTGAAGTCAGACATTCAGTGAGCAATGAGAAACATATTGACATTACAAAAAAATTGCCCAGCACTTTGTTAGATTTTTTGCTTACAGAGTTCTAGAAGTATTTTTCTAAATATTTTCTAAAATAGATGTATTCAATGAACTAAAAAAATCCAGTAAGTGATTTTCTGTAGCAGGTCAGGTTATGCAGTGTGTCCCTGTGACCTGTTAATATGCTTAGAAACATCTAGAAGAGGCTCCTCTCAGTGCATCTCGTGGTGATGTGATGTATCACACCTTGTGCTGTGCCAAGAATGAGTAGAAGGTCCTCACACACCTTTCTGCAGTGCTCCAGCAGGACTGGGAAATGAAGGCAGTTGCAGCTGACAGGGAAGTCAGGCTCTGCCCTGCTGTTTGTGTGTGTCAGTCCATGTCAGTGCACTGTGAGTCAAGCTGTAGCCACTCCCTCAGCTGGCAGCTGTGCTGGATTGATGCTTTATTTCTGTACCTGCAGTGTGTGACCTTCCAGGTCTGAGTGACACTCAGCTGCTCGATCTGAGAGGGCAGCAGTGTGGCAGCTACAGTGAAGGGCACATTTACAGGCTCTGGGATAAGATATCACAGGAAAAGAGGCTTCCAGTAATTAGTCTGTTTGCAAGGTTATTCTCCATCCTGTTGGTGGTAAAAATGAGAGCCATCAGAAGTGGCTTGGTGAATGTGGGCTTTCTCTTTGGGGGCTGGTCAGCTCCAGGGAATGCTGTGTGCAGTCACCCTGTCAGCCAAGGGCCAGATTGCCTGGTCTGGGAAAATACAAATGCTTCAGATGTTACAAATAAATAAAATAGAAATTGATTCAATAAGGTTCAGAGATGAGTATCTTTGGACTGGGAGACTCAGTGGCAGAAGCTCATTTGCAAGTACTTCAGAATTAACTAGAAGCTCCCAGTGCCATTTAACAGTAGTGTGTTAGACACATAAAACAAGTTTTTGAGGAAAACAGTCTAGAGACACTGTGGGGATGGAACCCAAAATCTCCGAGCAAGGTGAAACAAGGCTCCACCAGGAAAGGCAAAGTGCTTAAATGATTGCTATTCCTGTCACATTAAAACCCTTTAGCTGCCTTTCACCCTTGTGGGGTTTTGTTTAGTAGGTCCTTGGTACGTCTGATAACTGACTTTGTAAAGTGTTGATTTCATTATCCAAGAGAGAATGATACATGAGATAAGCAGATGATCTGAGCTGGCTTTTCAAGACTGCTCATGTGTGTTTACAAATATTTCTGTTTACTTGATTTGTGAGAGCTAATACTGACTTCCAGCTGTTTATGTGCCTGTGTTTTCATATACTGGTCTTAAGGATTCATTATGAAAACCTGAAAAGAACGAAACAAAAGAGTGAAGCTATGCAAAACCAATAGAGAAACCTTTCAAATTTGTATTGTTTTGATGTAAACTGTAAATCTTGAGGCCACATCTGTTCAGAACCTAAATGTTTATGTGGGATAAAATCTGAAATCATCAGTATCAACACAGGAACCTTGTACTAGAGAGGGGCAGTGTCAGCTTGTGATACCAGGAGTCAGCTTCCACCAGAGATAACCACAGAGACGTAGGTTCACCATAATCTAGCTGCGTGTGTGCACAACATGTGTTGATGTTACCCTCTGGAGGCCACCTCTTAGGTAAATAAATGACATTTGTTGGCTGGTGAGTGCTGTGTGCTGACACGCGGCCGATAGCACCAGAGGAAGCCTTGGATTCATTAGACCTGTTCTGCCTGAACCTCACTGCAGACTCGGATTAAACAAAAAACAAACCCTCAAACTGACAGTAGCTTCATGAAGGTGTTTGACAAATGCCTTGCCTTCCTAAAGTGGGACGAAAGTAGAAACCATGGAACATAGTTTCAATCTGCATGGTCTTCATAGAGAGCATTAACAAAGACGGAAGATTTAAACCTGGCATACATCCGAGGGTAGTGAAACACCACTGAAGCCTGTGAGCATCTTGATCTTAGGCTTAGATTAGATTGTCCTTACGCTCAGCTTCAGGTCAGTTGCAAAGGTCCTTAGCATTAATCACAGTGATCAGAGTAAAAGCTCAGTGAAATTTGTTTGAAAGCCAAGACGCTTGTGGTAATGATTTGAAAATGAAACATTTGTTTTTGTTTGGTTTGGGAAATAAGATTTAGTAATCAGTTGGCTGTAACAGAATGAAGTGCACTCCCTCAGCCACTCCTTAAACTGGGCAAGGGCTCCTCAGGTGAGCAGTGTGCCAAATGTCAAGACTTGCAGCGTGTTCCAGAAGACCGTGTGTCACACACCGCTGCTCTAGTCTGACAGCTACATATGACTTCTGTCTAAGGTCACCCTTGATGCCAAAAGCCCAGCACATTCAAGCAGACCTCTGCAACAATCTGACATGTGCATGGCATTTTTCAGGTCTTTTGATAAGACTTTCAGTGACATGCTCTTGTTTGTTTAACATAAATCATTAATTCTTGGAAACCTGTGATACTGTGTTCTCTGTGAAAAAGGAAGTTTGTTGGAGGTGGGAAGAGGTGGGGGCAAAGCAAGGTAAAACATCTGCCAGAGAATAGAGTGGTACAGTAGTGGTAAATGACTGGGCTCGATGGCAAGCACCCAGAGTGAGCTTGGCTCTGCACTCTCTCTCAGTGTGATGGAAAATGGGAAAGCAGTCCCCCTTTAACACTTTGGTAGATGATTTTTGAACTGTCTTCTAAGCCTTGCTTCCAGTGCCTCAGGAGCTGGAATGTGCCATCAGTGGCTCAGGCTATCTGTGCAGTTTGCATGGCAGCAGTGACTGGCTCTGCCTTTCCAAAACAACAACACTACAACTTTTTTCCCAGTGCAACCAGGGGTTTACAACGCGTGCTATGAACTCCTTTCCTAATCTTATTCTTGGTCTATTTTGTCTGTCTTGAAACTGATAATGATGAAAAAGGAACTGATCTGTTGTCCTGAAGTCTTTGCTGCCTTGTTTTATCCCTGTGGGGTGAATGTATTTTTGCACATTCAGTGGAAGAGATTACTCGGAGCAAATGAAAGTACCAAGTTGACGAGTACTGGATGCCTGAAGGTGTCTGTCAGAGGGGCTTGCTTGTGAATAGTCAGCTGCAGGCAGGACTGCAGTTCCTGAGCTGTTCTTTCTCTTAATATGAGGAAATGCCGGAGAAACAGAATGGTTTGGGTTGGAAGAGACCTTAAGCATCAGCTAGTTTCCCCCCCCACACTTTCATGGGGGAGGGTTTGCTTTTGTTTTTCCCCAAAACCTACCAAAGCAGCTCGTTAGCACGATGTGATACTGTCTGAGCCATGTCAGTGTGCCATGTGACAGCACCAGTGGCATGAATCCTGCCCCTGCCCTTGGCCAGTCGTGTTGCTGCTGCTCAGCACGGTTTGGGGCGCTGCTGCAGGCAGGGCACCGCGAGGCTGCTTCCCCTGGCTGGGAGCCCAGAACGGAGCATCCTGCCCCTCTGTGGCAGGCCCTGGCTGATCTCCCTGGCCTGCTTTTCAGGCCGGTGCAGAGAGAAGATGAACGAAGCCTTTCCTGCTCTTTTGAAAGCCTCAGAGAGATATTTTCCTAGCAGAGGAAAGCGCAAAATGCCATGTTGCATCTTGCAGACACCCTCTGTGCTGCATCATCCCTTCTGGTCCTGGGGGCAGGAAAGACTTGTACCAATTGCTGACCACACTTGGAGGATCAGCATTCGTGACAGTTTGGGGAGTGGAATAACACTGTAGCCAGCATTCATAGGACTGCTGGTGATTGAAAGCAGGACTGCCATGCAGCGGGTAATTGTCCGCTGCCCTGCTGACTGGTAGCTGCAGTGTTTGATCTTGTATTTGTTACGACTTTTCTTTTTGTTTTTGATTTTTTCTTTTTGTTTGTTTGGTTAGTTTTGGGGGTTTTGGGGGGATGGTGATGTTATGTAAGCTCATGAGTAGAAAGACCCAGTTCTATGCACTTTTACTCATGTAATGATGGCCTTGGCTTTTTCTCATTATTTATTTACAATGTGGCCTTGTGGCTTAAAACAGAACAGAACTTTCTGAAACCAATGCTTGCTCTGCCTTTCTCTCTCAGATTTCATGCACTCTTCTGAGTGTTGAGCTGTCTGGGCTCTGTGTCTGCCCTGTGTCTGTGTGGTAATGCCCCACTCCAGGCCTCCGAGGGAGCCTCAGCGCAGGCAGGATGTGCAGCTAGCCCTGGAGAGAGCACAGCTGTGGCACTCTGCTGAAACAGAAGGGCTATTTGCTTAGAGGAAACATCTCTCTCTTCTGCCCCATATCCACTGTTCTCTGCTACCTGCAGGATTTTAAACCCACCTCACTGCCAGTAGCCCGGTGACAGGCACAGGAGTGGCCGTGTCCTGCTGCCTGTGGCAGGGGCTGACCCCGGGCAGGGTTTGTCCCCACCTGCCCTGTGCCATGCAGGGCAGCTCTGCTGGGCTCTGTGCTCCTGCTGGGGCTGAGCAGGGACTTTGGGACTGGCTCCCAGGAAATCCACGCTCGCAGCACCCCTACCTGGCACTGGACGTGCTGTGCTCCCTCCAGTGCTTCTCACTGGGGTTTTTGAGCTTCCTTTCCATTTCACAATAATGTGCTTCTGCCAACACTACCAAAGGCATGTCAGCAGTAGCTCCAAATGTAATTTTCTTGTCATGTACTGTTGCCTAATTATTTATATTGCTTATTAGAAATATGGATAATTTAACATAATCCGCTGGGGATCAAGGCAGAGACAACCATACTCTACACGTATTTCAAACAGAAAAAACAGATACGAAGACTATGAAAATCACCTAGCAGTCAGCATGTGACATCTCTGATAGGGCTCTATTTCTTCTGCCAGGCAGGTCTTTTGTTTGTCTCCTTACTTTCACATGTCTAGAAAGAAGGATTGAGAGAAACAGTTAGATCCAGCCTTTGTATTTAGCACAGTAAATCATGTGCCTCAGCTGCTTTGCCATCATTATTTCACTGAACCAAATTTATCCCAATGCGTGTACACTGATTTAAACCAGAAATTAATTTTGCCCATAACTTTTTTTAAACCCAAAAATACTCAAGTTGGGTGGAACTACAACTATAATTGGAATCAGAGTCTGAAACAAAAACATTAAAGGCCAAATTCTCCTTAGAGAACCTGACCTTAGACATCTCATGTCCACATGAAAAAAGAGAAAGGGAAAAGGCATGGTCTATTGTCTCTTACAACTGGAATATATGATATCATACTAAACCTCCGAAGTAACTCCCAGTGAATAAACATTATCACCTAAGAACTGTATATGTATGATGGAGAACCATTTAATAAGTGAAAATTACTGCAATTCAGGAGATATGGAAGACCTTATGGGATCCTGTAGCATTAAAAAATAAGTTTGAAATGTTTCAGTCTGGGTATTCTGTAAGGGCTCTGTTTGAACAAAATATTCTATTGGCATAGGAAATGTCATCCAACTTGTGGAGTCTGACAGGTGCTCCTCTGTGCCCTTGGGACACTCCACACACCTGAAGCATGTCCAGGCTTTCCCTTGGCCACACCAGTGGGAAGCCTGTTCCCACTGCCTCCTGAGATGCTCTGTGAAGTGGAGCAGCAGGGGGGCAGCCTGGCCGCCTGCACGAGGTGTGTGAGCAGCTGGAGCAGATGTGGTGCCCTGGGGGTTACCCCACTGCTCCCAGCAGAAGGCTGACAGTCCAGGCTGGCTGGTGCACACCTCCCTGCAACCTCTGGTGCCTTGGATATTCATCCCCTGCTTTCCAAACAGGGTACAAGAGGAATTTGGAGGGAAAAGAGCCAGTAGTAGAATACTTAAGATGTGAAGTAAACTAAAACAAGAACTGAATAAAAGATTAAATCAGACACCCAGGCCTAAGACAGAAATACAGTCCTGGCAGTGAGTGTTGAAACCATTGGAACTGTCAAACCAGGGGGAAGATTCTCCATAACTTGTCCTCTGAGGAGTACTGGAACCCTTCTGAAGGGCATGTTGTGGCCAAATAACATTTCTGGTCACTTTAGGATGTTACTGGGGTAATATCAGAGGACTCATGGTTTATGAGGGGTCAGACCAGAACAGGGATAGCCCTTCCTGTCTTTGAGTCATGTCAATGTAAACTAATAAAACTAGAGGTTGGGATTTACAGCAGAACAATTTAAAGACACAAATAATGTTTTATGCAAAAGGTTTCATTTGGGAGAGGAGAAATTAAATCTGGGGAAATTACAGATAGAAGAATTACAACGAGAGACATCCTAACAGGATGAAAGAGAAAACCCTATTTAGTGGGCATCTGGTTTAAATTGCTAAAACAGCCATGTCTGGATAAACAACAGTAAGTGTCACAAGCCTCCTCTGAGTTCCAGCAGGCACAGTATCAGTGTTTCTGGGATGGAGTGACTCCCAGGTAAATTCTGCTGAGGAGACTGGGAATCAATTCTAACAATGAGGAGGAAGAGGAACAGGGAAAATCCCAAGCACCTTCCCATAAGCCACCTGAAGAACTTGTCCCACAAGCCTCAACTGTTTGTTTCCATCAATACCACCCTTTGTACACAAAGAAACAGCCCATGCCTGGACCTGCTGGCAGCAGGGAGAGCAAAACAGCCGCGGGAATGAGACGTGTGTCAGGACTTGCTCTTGCCCCGTAGCGGTGTAGCCAAGGCAGGGATGAAATATGGAGACCCAGCCCCTATTCCGATTGGAAGGGCCTGGTTCATCATATTTTGATTGGGTTCAAAGCCTTAAGATATTTCAGTGATGGCAGTTTTGGGGTTTTGTTCCAGTTATGGGGTTTTGTTCTTTACCTTCTGTTACTGGAGTTTTAAAACTGACTCCAAGTGTTACCTTTCCTTCATGAGGACTGGATTCCTTATAGGAAACATGAGGGTTTCTGTTGATTTCTATATTTATACGGTGGAAGAGGCCGATCTGTCCCTCACTGGCCATGTGGGTGACCAAGGAGTTTGATGTGGTTTGTGAGAATGGCTGAAGATGGGCAAAACGTGCCCCTGCTGTGTTCATCACATGTTGGACAGATCTCGTGCAGGATGGAGTCTGAACTGCAAGAGTAGTTTGTGTCCAAGAACCAGCTGGACACTTCTGAGGGATCACGTTTAGAGAAACACTAAAGTATTGCCAAACAGAACAAAATCATGAGGTATCTGGCCAAGAGCTGGGTGAATACCACTGGCAAGCATTTGTTTGACTAATTTGTTTCCATCAGCTTTGAGTCATGTGTGCTGTGTCTTCGTTCCTCATCTGGTTGCATTCTTTAGTCAATTTAATTATTTTTAACGTCGCTTACTTAACTTTTGTTCTTGTAAGCATTACTTATTTATGTTGATAGAAACAGTGCTATTGACATTTCTGAGGTTGCTGTGTTTGTTCAGTATCTGGAATATAAATGGTGGTTTGTGATTCCAGCAGGGCGGTTTATGATCCACAGCGTCCTTGCCCAGGGAATGACAGCACTGCCCTAAGTGCTGATGATTTACTGTCCTGTTCTGTGAGTGGCTGCACCGAGTCAGGGCTTGTCGTGTTGGAAGCTTTTGCCCTCTGGAATAGATCAGACCTACCTGGGGGTAAGCTCTTAGCTCGATGAGAAGGCAGGGATTGTTTCAGGAACAGCCCATCAGGGAACTTTCTTACGGAAAGAGAAAGGGAAAACAGAATCTAGGGCAAGGTCGCTTCCCCCCTTCCCTACTTCTGAGACTTCCTGGGGTCACTTTTTATGCCCATCCTCATTGTCACACTTGCTGTGGAGAGGACTAATGGAACCAAAGGATAGAAAAGCTGTGGGAAGAGTAGCATGTGATGGGATACAGCAGAACTGATTCGCTGGGAAAATGCAGAGCTAGGATTGATTTGGAGATTCAGAAGCAGACAGAAGTGTGAATAAGCACCTGCGGAAGAATATTGCCCTCCCTCTGCATTTCCTAGGGGGCCAGCAATAGGAAAAGGGATGAAAAAATCTCCTTGGGGGGTGACAGTGTGAAATGGGATGCAAAACTTGGAAGGGTGAGAGGGTGGATTTTAAAAATCAAAAGGTAGATAGATCAAAACTAGAAGCTGAACGAAAGTGATTTCCTGGTTTTGCATCATTCTTGTAACTGCCTGGAATCTGAGTATTGTTTTTACCTTTTTGACAATTGCTGCTGTAATTCCTGTCACTCCTGGAAATTCGCCTGTAATAATGGAGAGAATATAAGCAGACATACTGATGCAACTGCTAATTTTTTGTTTTACTGTCTTTAGTCTGGTATTAAAAGCCATCACAAGCAACAGGGATTCAAAGCAATATTCTGTTCTCATTTATCTGTGTTTCAATATGATCCACACTGTGCATTGTTACAACTTGAAGCTGATTTAAGGCAGTATAAAAGAATAAAAAGTAGCACAGGTTTCTGAGGTGTCATCACGCATGTGCTTAAATACACATGGCATATATACATACATGTGTACCTGTGTGATGTGTATCTACAGTTCCCAACACTCCAAAGCCCTCACCTCTGGCTTTCTTATTACACACATGGGTTCAGACAGTTTAGATTTATATTATTTAATATCTCGTTTACATACACACAAATTATACTTAATTTGTCTTTAATTACTCAAAGCATATTTCCTTAAAATTGTGTAGTTCCCTTCCTGCCTTCTCTAATAGAATTCCACCTGGCTAAAAAGCCTTTTAGGTGAAATCCTGGTTTGTGGGAAATCACGTTGAAGCCGCAGTAACACAGCAACCAGCAATTAAAAATAAGCTGATGCAAACAACAAGAACAGCAAATGTAATCAAAAGCCAGACCTGACACTCTGCATTCTATGGATTTTTTCTCATTCTTTTGGGAGCAGTTGGATTTGCCTTGCCCTTTCCTTCAGGCTTTCTGTGGTTCTTAGTAATTAGAATTTGTGCTTATAAATTGCTGTTTAAAGAAGACCTCTTCAGTTTTTGCTTTTTAGTTTTGGTTTTTGTTTTTCCTTCTCCTTGCAGCTCCCCACCAAGTACTCCAATTGTTTACCTACAGTTGGTTCAAACAAGGATGAATTGATGCTTGAGATTGTGCTTATAAGACATCTTATTTAAATTTGTGATCATAGTTTTTCAATGTTACTGGTTAGGGTTGTTCATCCCTTTCTCATTGGAGGCAGAGGGAACAAAGGGTTCCTTCATTTCAGGCATGGCATCCATTATGGACTGGTTCAGTCCTGGCACAGAGGTGGGAGGTCTTGCCTTCAAACTAAGAGAAAGAATAAACCAGGAACCAGGGAACGATTATGGAGCGGGCAGCCCTGTGCCAATTTCCAGCCTTCTGCAGCTCTCTCAGTAGTGACACTGAATTTAGTTATACACCCACATTTCAGCTTCTCTGTCTCCCAAAGTTCAAAATGTTCAACTTCAGACTCCCGGAATGTTGTTTTTCTGCGGGAGAATTGCAGCCAAATCCCGAGGTACGGCGATTTCAGCTTCGTGGGTGAGGCTCGGTCTCAGTGGAAGTTCCTGCAGGCAGCACTTGGCCCCGCTGTAACCATGCTGGTACTTTGGTGTCCTGTATGCTCCGCTCTTTCTGAAGCACAGGACCTTTTAAAGGCTTCATCCTAGAGCATCTGTGGTGGTCTGGCATGTGTGCCACAGGAGATAGCTTAGAAAGTGCAAATATTGTTTGTCCCACCAGCAAAATGTGTGGAAAATCATATTAACATCGTATTATGTCGCAGTGCCACGGCAGCATCAGGCCCAAGGACCAAGAGTTTCCCATGAAGAAACACCATCTCTGGAATAGTTACACCAAATCCAAGTCTTGCCAGTGGGCAGACAAGCCCAAAGAAGGTGCCAGTGGTACAATTCCTACATTTGCAGCTGTGCTCTGTGGTCAGTGGCCAGGTGGTTTGAGCTGGATTCGGGGGGCAGCTGCAGGGCAAGCCCAGTGGCACAGAAACGCTGACCAGCCTCAAGGAATGGACTCACTGCTGGGGTTACAGCCCAGCAGGGCTCAGGGCAGTGGACAAACTCTTTGTGTTGATAAGGAACCTGTGGAAATGACAAGATGTTATCACCTGGGGTTTATGGTTGTTGACGTGCACATCTGTTGCCGTTGTGCAAACAATAAATTTGGTTGCAATGCAACAGTAGAAAATTCTCAGCATGAAGTCAGAGAGAAGAGTTATTGAGAGGTCTTGCCAGGATTTGAAAAGAAGAAAGGAGTTTCTAAGGGAGAAAAACAGCTTGAGGGAAAGTCTAAATTTAGAAATAGGTCTCCATGTTTAATAAGATAAATATAAAGCTGAGTCAACAGTAAATATATCCAGGAGATTAATGATGAAAGTAGAGCAGACATGAAGGAATCACATTCTCCCAACTCAGGAGCACTGGGAGAGTGCTCAAAGGAACAAAAAAGCTGGTTGGCAGGACCCAGCTCTGTTCCCCAGCCTGCTGAAGCAGAGGTGTGCCCATATGACTGACTGTCTTACACATACGAACTGTTATATATATA
>VZRR01011373.1:137316-235824 GCA_013398015.1 Oreocharis arfaki
TATATATATATATTTTTTTTTTTTTTTTTTTTTTTAAGGAAGAAGCTGCACTTCGTGAAGTGAAGGCAGTGAAAGTGAAGGTCAGAAATCAGACACGAAGGTCTGGAAGGTCTGTTCCACCTCCCCAGAATAGCTCATCAGTCTGTGTGTTTCATTTTGCAACTGGATCCTTAACTATTGTTTCTTTCTATTAGCAAAAGATAGCAATCTTAGTTTTCTCATAGCTTGTATAGAAAAGCAATCTTTTTATTCAGCTGTAGCTTTGCTGTGGCCAGATTTTCCACCAGTCCAGTGGTTTAGCTCAATTGGCTTTACTGCAGCAATGTTTTCTCACTCTGGCTGAGGATCAACTTTGGCGCTTTGCCTTTTTGATCTAAAATATTTCCAGAATGAAAAGTATTGTCCTGATCTGTTACAGAAGGGTAGTAATGAATACTTACTGCTAGAAATCCTGTTGGATCAGGCTCTGGCTTCAGTGCCTGTTTATATTGGTGACATGCTGACTGAAGCATTTCATGGAACCTGTTAGCTGACACAGAGGGAGAGAGTCGAGGGGGGAATGTTTGCTCTTGGTGTTTATCTTCCCTGTGCTGTACAATCCGTTCATTCCACGTCTCAGCTGGGATGGATAAAGCACAAGTGCAAGTTCCTCCTGCTCCACTTGACACGGAGCAGAGTGCTGTAGCAGACCTGGCACTGAATGGAACCTGCTCCGTTTCCCTTCTCCGGGAAGAGAGCACTGCTGGTTCCTTCCACTCCCTGGTGGACCGTAGTTGTGCAGTCACATGGGATGCTCCTGCTACTCTCCCTGTTGTTTTACTCCTCTGACACAGCCTCCTTCCCCACAGGTTGGCTGTGTGTGCATCACTTGAAATTGCAGAACTGAGATTTCATCTCTAAATGGACATTTTAGTCCAGATATTTAGAGAAAAAAAGAACCAAAAAAGCCAAACTCTGAGATTTAGGGGTGTTTTGATGTAAGGCAAAAATGCTTGTTTCTTTTTCAGACTTCTTAGCACCTGCAGAACAGAGGGTGGCACCTTTCTCTCATTGCCCTCCCTACGGTCAGTGTTCCCTCAGACACCACCGTGCTGTGAGCCAGAGTTCTTCCTTAGCTCACTGAGGAGCTAAAGCTCAGGGGTCAGCTTAAGGATCTGTGTCCTTGTTCTGGTGGCAGAGCCAGGCTCTGTCCCAGGACTTTTCCATCCTATGACAGTGCCTGTGCTCAGGAGGCTTACAAAGTAGGTGATATGTCTGAAGTGCCCAATTTGTTGTGCATGTGTTTACAGAGCAGTTGTACTACCCACGAGCTTGTGGAGAGCACAGACATCTCCAGCTGAGCTCTGAAAGCACCTGGGAAATCTTGTGGCCAGGAGGAGTGTGCCGCTGCCACGGAGATTCCCAACCCAAAGATGAATTGTCCGTGTGGGCCATGGAGACACCGCACGCTGGATGCTGTGCTTTATGTCAGGAACTCTTTCGAGACAGAAAACTTTTTTCCTGTTTATACCTGATAAAATGTCTCATGATCCAAGACTGTCCTGTAACTGACATTTGTGATGTAGCACGTTAAATGTGTATGAACATATGCTGTCCCCTTACACGGGTCTGTTTGTTTTCTCCCGGTTTGTTGCTCCCCTAATCTAAACCACAAAAGAGTTTTTCTGAAGTTTATTGTGGAGGAGCCTAAAGACCCCTTGTCTGTTAAACTGCAGGGGAAATGGAGTGGTGAATTAGAAGTGAAAGGTGAACCAGGTAACAATAACCTGTAGTCAGGGGAAAGCAATGCCACCTGAAATTAAAATTATTGTATCTGGGCTGGTAAAGTTTCCTGTGGTGTTTTGCTGTTCACAGTAACATTCAGATTTTATGCAAGGAGGAACCAAAGGAGTTAATGATCGTGTAGAAGCGTTAGACATCAGAATCCTGACAGCCTAATTGCAGTGCTGACAGCAAGGGCTGTTTCCCTGCTCTGGTGGGATTTCCATCTCCAGAGCTTGTACTGAATTACAGCGATGGCAGGGACTCAGACACACCTTTCTAACGCACCTGCTGGCGGGGAGGATGTGTGTGGGAGGCTCCCAGGGAACACAGACAGGCAAGAAGGAGTAACAGGCAAAAGCACCTGCCAGACAGTCTCAGCATTCCCTTTTGTGCGAGGGGATCAAGCCCACATTTTAAGGTGTTTGAGAAAAATGAAATAATAAACAGAAGTTGTTCTAATTTTATCCATGCTCATTTTTCAGTTTATCAGGGTGGGTTTGATTTTTGCTTCCATCTTGAATAAAAGAGTAAAGGATCCAAGACGCCTCTAATCAGAAAGCAAGGGGTGAAGTGTATTTCTGTGGAGAGGTTGGTACTGACCATGAGCAGCTGCTTTGTCTGTGCCCTTGGAGTCGCAGTGGCCTTCTGACTGCTGTGCACGGGCTGCCGTGTTTGTTGACACTGCCACGCTTAATAGGGCTGCTGCTGAATGAAGAGTCAAATATTCTAAATATCAGCTCAGGTCATTTGTGGTGTAAAAACCTGGAATGTAGTGAATGCCATGATAAGATTCTTGTGAAGATAGGGAAGGATACAGCTGAATTCTCCTCCGGTCATTTCTTGGGAAGTTACACTCTGGTTTTGCTTCTCATGTTGTAAAAATATTTGCAGATTTGAGGAGCCAGAATTTTTGATGCTGTCTTCACATTGATTGGCAAGACAAGCCCGATTGTTCTAACAAGTTCACCCTAATGCTTGCTATGCTGGAGAAAGAACTTTATAAAGCTGAGAGTTTACAGGAATCTCATGGAAAGCTAGAGGAGGAAATTACTGCACCGTGTTCTGCAGGAAAAATGAGACTTTGTTTTTTGAAAACTGAGCAATTTTCAAGCAACTGAGGCAGCTGGTGAAGCAGCTCTCTGTGCTGTCTAACCTGCTGGTAGTTCATAGTGCTCATTTTATACTGGTTCACAGCGGGCAGTCTTTAAAAAAGTGCCTGAAAAACATTGTAACAGGACTTATACTGGATGAGTGAATAACACAATGGACTTCTCTTGTAAGCATAATGTGAACTTTGAGTTACTTTCATTATTTAACTGTGGCATAAACTACACTGTGTCTGACCTGTAAGAAAGCTGTGGTAGATTTCTGTATAATAATGTAGAACCAAGGAAAAGTGTTCCAGAAATTGTATAAGGAATAACCCACAGGGCCGCCAGGGAGCCTGGACATGTGATCTGACACAGCAGTTGCAAAAGGAGAGCTGAATCATCTCACAGGATTAATTCCATCCCCCTGAACAGGCACTGCTTCTCCTCAGTGCCTGCAGTCACTAGTTAACATCAGCTGGAGATCTGGTTTTCAAATGCTTCATTTTTTGGTCTGGATTGTAAAATTATGGTGTGTCTTTCAACATGATGCCCTCTGTCACTGAGGGAAACAAGACAGCCATAGCTGGATGCTCCAGGCCATTTGAGTGCAAGTCTCTCAGTCAGCTTCTAGACTAAGGGAGAACAGAGCAGTGGGGGAAGGCTTTGAAAAGCCCAGACCCTCGTCCTCGCTTCCACTCAGCTCTGTCAGAAATTTATTGCAGCTTTTTCATCTCTTCTCGGTAATTGAAACCAGCACCAAAAATCAAGAGTTTCAGAGAAAAGAAATTAAAAGTGAAGACTCTTATCATGATACAAACTAATACTTCTTAGAAGGAACAGCGTTCTGAGTTTGTACTCCTGCCAGCAAGAGGCCGAGGCCAGGGGAGTCAGGCTCTTCCATCTGCAGAACTCAGACATCACTGAAGCACCAATGAATCCTTCCAGTTATTCTCTAAAATGTGGTAACTTTTTTGAACTTGTTACCAAGTGACCCAGACTAGCCAGAACAAAACAAATCTTAATAAGCCAAGTCATGTTGGAATAGAAATTAAAATGCTTAACCTTTTCAATGAAGAAAACTCCGAATTAGCTAAGACAGAATAGAAATAAAAGAACTTATAAACAAGTTCCCCTGCCCAAGCCTGGGCAGCAGCTCCTCTGCTCTCTTCCCATCACCTCCGAGCCTGGTGCTTGCTCAATCGTCCCTCTCAGGGTCCTGCTGCTGGAGCCGTGGGCTCACAGCTCCTCGCTGTGCCTCTCTCCATTTGTCTGTCATGTTCTTTCTTCTGCCCTGGAAGCTTCTGCCCAAGCAGTCTCAATTGCTCCTCAAGGGAAGAAGCAATTTCTCGCTCCCTCCACAGGATTTCTTCAGACTCAGTCACTTGTTTTTTAAAGGCAAACAGAACACAAACTAGTGACAAATCAAACAGATACTGCTGTCACAGAAATCCATAGCAAACTGAATAAAAATTAGATTTAAATGATCTCTCTGAAGTCCCACTGGGTGTTTATGGCAAGAGCAGGATTAAAGCCAGTATCCTTTGTCTGGTTTGTGGGTATGTTTCCTCTCTGAATAATGCCATACTCTTGCCTGGAGTGCTTGAGAGTGAGAAGATTCTTTGTAAATTCTGTTTTCATTGGGAAGTCTGTAGGAATTATTCACAAGCTGTTCTGTGACACTCTGCAATGCCCACGTCATGTTGAGAAGGGACATCCAGCACTTGAGTCCTTATGGTCTGGCCATTGTTCTGTGCAAAATGAGAACACCCACAGTACAAACACCTTGCTTCGGCAGGAGTGGGAAACCTCATGAAGTCTGAGCTTGGTTTGTTAGGGAAAGGAAAGGGAAGCTTATGTTGCTGTGCTGCAAGCCTTGGTTTGTTTGGGATAAACTCCCCTGGCTTGTTCACTGCCTGTGGCTGTGGGGAGAGCAGCTGCCTCTGCTGGGCTACCAGCAACAGGGAGCAGCAAAACCTCCGAGCCTGAAACTTGCTGTGCTCTGATGCCAGGGAGTCCCAGCTGAGCCGGGCAGGACCTGTCCTCGGGAGGTTCATCATTGCTCAAAACTGAGTAGAGACAATCATCTGAGCGCCGAAAGCTGGGAGAGGAAGCAGGGCTGGAGAGGCCAGAGACTTGTGCAGCTGTGCTCAGGGGGGGAAGCGGGCACAGACTGCCCTGTGCCAGCTCCACACTGGTGACTGAGCCGCCAGATCTCATCGCTCCTCCCGGAACCAGCACTCCTTAGAGGAAGAATATGAAACCTAAGAAGCCTGGGATTTTAAGAGCTGGGACACTGCAGTTAACTTAACCTGGCATCTGGCCCAGATTTCAAAGCCCTGGTGGAAAAGTGCTCCAGCTCCTAAGGAGACTGTCAAAATTATGAAACTACTGAGGGGTTGCATTCCTGTTCCAGCTCAGGCATCCCTTCCTGCTGTTGCCTGGACGGAGGCAAACTGGGCTGCTGCAGTTCTTTCATGGTGCCCAGAGCCCTGATGAGGTGTCACACAGAGCAGCCCCATTCTCAGCTGGTTACAGCAGTGTGGTGGTTAGGGAAGCAGTTCTAGAGTCTGATTTTTGTAACAAACTGTCCTGAGCAGTCAGGTTCTGAACCAGGTAAGCCAGGCTATGAGACCCTTGCTAAGGCAAATAAATAATTAAATATACAGTTTATCATTTCCCTTTCCTCTTCTAGCTTTTATCATTAAAAAAAAAAAAAAAGAAGAAAGAAGAAAAAGAATGCCAACTCCTGCAGTCTTATAACGTGTGCAGGCTCTTGCCATGTAAGCAATACATGAGCTGCCTGCATCTGACCACTTCTCTTTTACTTTTCCTTTCACTACCCCAGTAGGAACAGAAATCCAACTGTATCAGTGGGAACAACTGTATGTTTCCAATTCCATTGCCATTTTTGATTCAGAACACTTTTACTTTGGCTCAGTACATTGCCCAGTGCATTTAAATCTATATTTAGTTTCTTATAAAGGAGAAGCTCAGTCACACGAATCCCATCTGCAGTAGATGTTTTGACATGCATGCTGTACAACAGTGATTAGCAAGCTTTTCTGGAGTCCTCACAAGCCAAGATGAGTTATCCTACTGTGATTCTCTTGGTGACACTATTGGACATCATGGGATCCTCTGATGCCATGTGGCCAAAAATTACAGGAACTGTAATTCATCGGCAAGGTGAGGACAGCTTTCAGGGAGATACCACAACATCCTGTCACTTTGGAAATTCTAGCTACATAGCTGGGAAGCTGCAACTTGCTTAACTTCTGGTTCTAATTCTGGCTCCCAGATGTGTGGTTCCAGCTGTAGAGGGCTAGCACGCAAATCTGCAGTGCCACAGGGACTCAGGAAATGTTGGTGTGTGTAATGTGGCCTTGCACCTCAGAAAACACTGAGCACGTTCCACTTCCAGTGAAATGACTTTCTTTCCGAATATAGATGAGAAAAGGAAGAATTTTATTTTAAAAGCACATGCAACATAATGCTTACTTCTATAACGTGTCAAATAGAAAATACAAAACGAGAAAACATGCACTGTAATTTTTTGGTAAGCTAAAATGGAAACCAATCCCACCAACACAAGGGTGAGCGAGTGTTTTATGTGGCAGGTTATAGCTATCCCATGCATGAGTTTTGCAAGCAAATCTAATCCAAATGGATTAAGGACAGCCAAATTGCTAAAATAAGACTCATAGTAATAAAAACCAGCCCAAATGAATCATGGCCTGTATGGGTAGAGTGGTGAATCACATTCCGTGACAGAAGAGAGTCCCTAAAAGTTTTGTGACTATGTATCTTAATAAAAAATAATTTCACAGTGGAACTATTGGACATAAAAGTGACAGCTATGATGCAAAGCTCCCTGGATACTCTGTGTTTAATAAATAACCTCAGAATATAATGTTCAAGCATAGGACATTCCCTCCTGGGCCAGTCCAGTGGCGTGTTTTTGAGGACACAGAAAGGAGGTGCTTTTTAGGAGAAGCCGTGAGCCTGGCCACTTTCTGAAGTTCATTTCCCTGATTTGCCCATGCCATCCAGAACTGTTAAATTCCAGGGGGGTGGAGAGTCCATCTCCGAGGGCTCATCCACCCTGAAGGCAGTGGGGAGTCAAATGTGTGAAGAGCTTGGCGATGCCTGGAGCAACAGAACTTTGTAACTGCCCCGTTTATCTTTTCAGCTGTGCTTTGCAGGGGTATTTATTGGCTGTAAATGGTGCCAGAACTTTTTGGAGAACCTTTGACGAGGAATATTTGGGTATTGTCTGGTTCTGGATGAAGGGATCACCAAAGTTCTTCAGCGACCGCGGTCAGTTATCTAAAGCCGAGTTATCATTATTGCAGCACAACTGAGGAATGCAAAGAGTTAAGGCAGTTAAGCCCACAGCCCGTCCACCTTACCCATGCTCAGATTCTGCCTGTGGAAGCACCTGCTCCTCCTTTTCCTAGGGAGGTATAATTGGACTTTGTTTATGGCGAATAAAGGGTTTCATTGTAAAGATTGATAGGTCCTAATTGGGAAAAATCTGGCAAAGATTATTTGTCAGTTTTATGGAATAAAGCTGCTTGTCATGCTTTTACCTCCAGGAACTGGAGGAAGGCCAGGGGAGATTGTTCTCCTCTAACTTTTCATGAAGAGCTTCTTTTCATAGCACACAAAAAAAAGTCTGAGAAGAAAAGAAAGAAAAAAATCAACAGAGAAACTCCCCAGAACAACATAATTTCAACACCCAGGATCAGGAAGCAGGAGTGGCTGAAGAGCCAGGCTGTCTCTTTAAGTTACACAGTTGTTCATGGGCTACAAAGCCATTAGATCTCCAGAAAAATGAAAATGATTCCATGTCAGTAATGGTCTTAGTTAAATACAATGTCTTGTTCTGATGTCCACTTGCTCAAACCAGGATGCAATAATTCCGAAGGGGATTGAAAAGACAAAAACAATCCAGTAGCTGGTAAACAAATTTTGGAAGCGAAATTCATCTCCAAGGAAGGATTTTAGAAATTACTTGACCACCCTGAGTAGATCTTTGCAATCAAATTCATGTGACAGTTGGGGCACTTCAGTTTTGCAGACGAAGACAAGGCAAGATTTCATGCTAGAAGCAAAAGTAAAAAAACACGTCTCTTTGAAATAAATAATGTACACCTTTCCAGCAGTGAAGGTAATTAAACATTGCAGTTGTTTGTCAGGGACAGCAGTGGCTTCACCAGGTTTTGAACAATCTTAATGGAATTAGATCCATTGCAAGAACATGTGTGTTAATTTAGCCTTTAAAAGAATCACAGCCTCTGTATTCGGTTCAAAGTAAAGGACCATAATATTCCCTTTCACATTTTCAGCATTTGGATCTATAAATCTGCTTCAGAGAAACTTCTGTTGGGCTGGAGGCTGAAGGGCTGGGAGGACTGGGAGTTTCAGGATGTCACTGTTCTGTTCCCTTCCCTTTGCTTCTAATGTGCTAAGAGCAGGTGACTCTTCTAGGATTGTGTCATAGGGCTCTGCTTTCCCAGAAATATAACTGGGAATTTATGCTGCCTTCCCATGGCTGCCTGTCTAGTGAGCTTTGGTGTCCCTGTGGTCAGAAATGATCTTTCAACATTCTTCCCTCCTTAGTAAGTCCTGTTGTGGAGTTGGGAATAACCAGAAATAGCTTCTTGTTTGTTACATTTCTCCTTCCAGGTGAAATGACTCCCTGCAGTGTGTGATATTCAGGGTATGTCCCGACCTCCCGCTGGTCCCAGCAGGGAACAACATCTGTATGGTTTTGTCCCGCCTCCCACAGGCAGAGGGGACATACCTTTACACACCTTCTGCACACCCATACCTTGGTTATCATCAGTGTCATGGAGATGGAATGTGGACTCTGCTGTTTCTCAGCTATTTTGGGGAAGACTAGACTGAAATGCTAAGTGTCTCCTTTTTGTGTAGGACAAAATGAAACTCTGGTTGTGTTATGGCTGATCAATATTTTACTAATTATGCAGTAGTCTGTCTTTGTGTAACAGCTCTCAGACAGTTTTGAGCCGGACACTTGTGTACTTTTAGGGTCACCCTTGTCCAGAGCAGCCCCTGGGCAGGCACAGCACCTGCACTGTGGTGCTTGTGGTGCAGTTTCATACGTGATTCCCAGGTTTTGTGCAGCTAAGGCATTGTGTCCATGCAAGGAATCAGAAGGAGCTGTTTGTGTGCTCAGCTGAGTTTAGATCACTGCCTGTATCCTCTCATGCTCACTGACCTCTGGTTTTGTGGCATATTTCACCTGTAATTTTTCAGATTTTTATGCTATCAGTATTTATCACAGATTGATAACTTGTTGATTTCTCAGCCAAACTCAGTATTCAGCACAGACCCAAATCAAGGGTCAGCGGGAGAGGGGATAGCACCCAGACCTTGTCACTCTCAGAATGCTCTTCTTGCTCCATAAACTACACAGGTTTGCCCGAAGTTCTTCCACGATCTAGTAAAGAGGTTTTCAGATGTAGATATTGGTATGAAAAGCCAGAAAAAGCAGCGACCGAATGCTGCCAGTTCTGTATCCTTGCCCTTCCAGAGCTGGAGAGCTGGGCAGGCTGTGCTGCAGCCCCAGCAGTGCCGTCACTGCCTCGGCGCTCGGAGCCCCTGCAAGACCTTTGTGCCACACAGCAAACACGGGGCAGAGACAATTCTTGTCTCCAGGGCTTCGAAACAGGACAAAGAAGAGGGCACAAAAAAATCTCCTGGGCATTCTTCTGCGTCACAGGCATAGGAAGATTGCAGGTCCAGCGTTAACAAAAACCCGGGAAAAGAAGGAATGGAAACGGGAGACAAGGAAAGGACAGGAGAGGGCAGTGGTGGCATTTTCCCTCGGAGGAGTGGATCCTGCAATCACGTTGTAGTCAAACGCTACAAACTGGCAAGTTAAAAACCCGATCAGTGATTGCAGCCTTGATGAGAGGCTACTCTAAACAATTAACTGTGATAAGAACTATGGGTAGAGATGTTTGCTAAGTATCTACCTCCTACTGTCCCAACCAATTCCATGTTTTGCATTTGCTGAGCAAACCATCTGTGCTTCTGAAATTACAGATGATTAATAATGGTACTTGCTAACAATAGGGGCTATACTGGGAATAGCAGAGATGGTACTGGAAGCAAGGGCAGGGCGGTGGGGCAGGGTCTGGCCTGCTGGTTGTGGTCGGCTTGGCTGGATTCCAGAACCTGAGGTTTGTAGTTTTGAATAAACATTTAAAGACATGCCTCAATCAATCCACCCTGTGTGGGTCATGTGCACTATTCTTTGTAAATAATGAAACGTGGACAGAAAGAAGTGGCTGTGCTGTATTGGGAAATGGCTCTTTGCATCTTTGTGCACGAGTGGGAATGGAGAGGGAAGGGCATGGTCAGAAGCTGGTCCCACAGAGACATTTCCTGAGACACCCTGCATCGACCATCGTGGTGGGCTTTTCCAGTCAGGTTCTGGCTGCCAGGAGCTGGGTCTATTTCCCGTGGTGAGGAATCACAGAACCAAATCCCGTGTAGCCTGCAGTTCCAGTGGGTGTGCCAGGGAGGCTCAGAGGAACAGGGCTGTGCTGGTGCTGGGCAAATACTGCATGACAAAAAGTCCCTGTCCCCAGAGGTTACAGTTCATGGCAGGCAGAGCAAACAATGGTAGAACAAACACGTGTCAGCCTTCCAAACAAGGTGACACAATTTGGATCCTAAAAATGGCAAAAGATTTTTGCTCTTGTCTATAAAATATTGTGAGGGCAAACAGCTGGCTCATCCCAGCAGAGGGAGACTGGAGAGGGGAAACTGAGGGAGTGAAGAACACCCCAGCCAATTTGTTGATGACTAACATACTTTAAGACAACAGGCTGCTTTTTAAACTTAGAAGGTGACTTGCTGAGTGGTTATTGGCTGTTCACTCCTGGTCTTGATAAGAGCTCCCACAGGACGTTCAGTTCTTTCCAGCTTCTCCCGCATGGGTTTATCTGTGAACATCAGTACAGAGCAAAGGGAAGGAGGCCGGGCAGGTTTGTTTCATCTCTGCTGTGACTAATCCTGGTGTGCTGGGCTGGCTGCTCTGTAACACATTGATAGCACTGACCTGACTGGCCTTTTGCAGCATCTTCCTGCTTTAGCAGGGGGCTGGGTGATCTTCAGAGGTGCCTCCCAACCCCAACCATGCTGTGATTCCATGGTCTTCTGACGAGGTTCCGTTGATAATTATCACAGGACCACCAGTGATTCTAAGAGCAAGATTCAAATGAAACTAATTTTTACCAAGCTGGGAAACCCAGAGATCTGTGTGAACATCACAGTGAACATTCCAGAGGCTTTGGCTGAGGAGTTGCTGAGGCCATGCAGGACTGTATGTTCTCTGGCAATCGAGGAATGGGAAAGGCCATTCTGGCACAGCTGCCTTGTCAGAGATCTTCCTGCTCAGCGAGCTGGAGCTCTGCGAGCAAAGCAGTTGGACTAGGTGGCTTCCTGAGCTCTCTTCTAGCCTAAATGGTCCTGTAATTCTACAGTTCAGATTTTTATCCTGTTTTCAATATCAGGGTTGTGTTTAATATTAGTTATTTACTACTAGTGCTGTATGTGTGCATCTTTAGGCCCTGTAGAGATAATTTAACCTGTATCAACGGAGTCACTTTTCTGGGATTCAAAGGTCCCCAAGATGTTGTCAGAGCACATAAGGGAGCCTGATCTCACTGTTGAGGATCAGCTTCTTTTGTCTTATGCTTACTCGCGGTATCAGTGCTTCTAGATGTTGTTATTTTATTATTTTTCTTGAAGTTGAACTTTTCCTGCCAGACAAGAAATATCAATTTTCGTGTTAGTTGAGAAAAATTGGAATGGATGAACCACGAAAGCTCAGAACTTAGAAGGGAACTGAGAAGAGCCCAGTCTTCACCCTGGTGAAAGTCGCAGCCGGTGGAGGCAGGGTGAGCCATGCAGGGAGGTCAGGCAGGGGCCAGGAGAGCCTTTGGGATGTCCCACGAGAGTGGGGAAGAGCGGAGCGCTGGCTCCAGCCTCTGGTGCTCCTTGGCTGGGAAGCACTGCCCCGCTTTTCTTGTCAGGTAAGGTAATCAGAGTGGCCTCTGCGACAGCAGCACTTTGTGCTGAGCAGGCTGGAAATGCAATTTAGCCCTAAATGGAGCTACTCACAGTTTCATGTTTTGGACAAGTCTATACTGTTGAAAAATGTAATCACTGCATTATAACTTGCTCTGATTTGGGATGTATTTGTCTTTTCACTACCAATTTTCACACTTTCTGCTGTCACCTCAATCCATGACATTTGTTCTGATGTGTCTGTGTTAAGTTTTTCATTGTCTATCAGTACCCAGAGAGAAGAGCAGGGGGACCAGCCCATGCAGCTTAAATACAATTTAATTAGTAGTGATTAATAAATCAGATATTTGACTATTTTGGGCTGGCCTGAGTTCAAGCTCTTGTTCCCTCACAGCTGTGGGAGGGCTAGTTCAGCCAAAAAAATCCATGCCTAGATTTTTACTTTCGGGAAGTTCAGGCATTTGAGATCCAAAATTAGGTTTTCAGTTTGTGCCAGGAAGGAATCAGCCACTAGATTAAGAATTTGGATGCTTTCCCTTGCAAGAATTTCTGGGACCTGTATGTCAGATCCAGGATTTCAGATCTATTCCCAGAGTAATTTCAGCACTGAAGCTATGCCTCATCTTCTCATTGCAGAGGTAGGAAGGAAAAAATGAAAAATTAGCTTGAAGGAAGAGGAGGAAAAAAAGAAGAGAAAAAGAAGTAGGAAAGGAAAAGTGATAAAGGGTGCCAGTCACATGGTGATTGGGGAATGAAGCTCAAGGGCACAGGGAAGCAGTTGAAAGATCAGATAATAAATGTTGCTTTGTATGAAAGGTTCTCCTTTCCATGTTCCAATGGCTCTCCCAGACACTTAGGGTCAAGGGGTTATTTTTAAGCTGGCCATTGATTCATACAAGATGCCTGGTTATGAAATATGGGAATCTTTCACCAGAGGGAAAAACTTCCCCATGAGCTACTGCCTGGAAACCCACAGCAGGGAAGGGTTAATAGTTGCTCAGTTTACAGCTGGGAATTGCTGGTATCCAGGAAACAACGCAGAATGCACAAACCATGAGACCAGCTGGAGCCTGCTGGAATCCCATTCATTTTGGCAGAGGTGTCTGTGGTCTCCAATTCTGACATCACTGCATTTGCGTCACATAGGAATGCCTTAACCACTTCTCCCTTTCTATTTTTTCCTGTCTCCCTCTTATTTCTGTGCCTGACTCAGATCTGCAGAGCAATGAGAAGAGGCAGATCACAACCCCCCCAAACCTGCTGCCCTCGATGTAGCTGGTTGGTGGCTGCACCCAAGCTGTCAGATGCAGATTTTGGGGTACAGGAGACGCCGTGCTCAGGGAGCGTGGGGTGGATGGGAGTCATTTCTGTTCCCAGTCCTGTGCAGCGCATGGCTGCAACACAGCCCAGAGAGGAACTGCTCCTGGGGTCCAGGAGTGTGCCCAAGAGCTGGAACCCCCTCTGCTCCCACCTACCCGAGCTCCCTGCTCAGTGCTGCCTCTTTCCTGCTCATACAGCAAAACCCACTTGAAGACACAAGTGCGCGCTCTGGTTCTGCTCTGTAAGAGTTCTGAGACCCAGATCACCTGGAGCACAAATAAGAACTCTCAGGCCATTAAAGACAGGCTGTCCTGCTGCTACCTACAGAACTGTCTGGGCTTTGTGTTGCCGAGCTATAATCTCTGGGCAGTCATCGCTCAGCTCTTGTGACTTTGCTTCTGCTGCCCTGTCTGTCCTTTTGCACCCTAAGCAAAGCTGCCTGAAATTCTTTACCACTGCCTGTGTGCATGAAATACTGTTTTAGGGTCCCCAGATTTTTGTTGGCCTGCAGAACCTGCTACCATAAACATAATGTTAAAACCTGATTTTTCCTCTTTAACATGAACACGAAATTGCACTGCTACTTTTTGAGTTTAGTCTAATTGATCAAACATGACCAACTACCATGAAGGAGCTGAAAACGCATGCAGCTGCCCTTTGGAGTGGCGTGCACAGAAGCTGGGTGTCACCTGCTGAAGTTGGCTGCTCACAGCAAGAACCCCTCTGCTGGGGGAAGCTCTGCCCCTTCCCCGTTTTCCTCTGGCAAAGGTGCCGAGTGTGTTCTGCATGGAAGACCCTTTGTTTTAGAAAAGACTGTTACCTCGAAGGGCTGTGTTAAGGGAAATATATTGTGTTTAAGTATTTCAGGACTGCCTCTGAAGCCTGCTTGTGTCTGGTATTTATCCTCAGCAGCTGATTTGCAACTTCACTGCTCTGCAAGCAACCACTGATTATCCTGTTATTCTTCTTCTTCTCATGATTAACATTCTAAGCCTCAATGTTCAGCCTTAATATAAAGTGCAGAATAGAGCAATCATCATGAATGAATCGCTGCGGTAATCCTGAGAAAATGCTTATGTGTGACTGGGTCACCATGGAAATGGGAGAAGATCAAAAAAGTGCTCTTGGAAAATTTGGAAGGTGATAGACTGTTAAAAGAATGACCTAGATCTCTGTTCTAGAAAATATTATCTACAAAATTAATCCAGAATATATATGTGGAAGTTTTTCACTATTTAATCTCCCTTTCTCAGAGGGTGCTCTAATTAATTTTGAAGATTTTGTTCTTTTCCTCTACATGTTTACACTAGTATTTATCTTGCTATGAATAGATGTGTACTTGCACCCTCAGCCAGGTTTTCAGACCCCAAAGGAATGTCTCAACTGAAAGATTCCTGGTTGGGTGTATGTGATGATGGACCTGTCATTCAGACTCGAGGCTGCATGGGCTGTGCTCTGGGCAGGGTCTGCTTGATGGAATTTGGGACTTCCCATGTCTCTAATTGAGAATGCCCATCCCACTCCTTTTCCAGGTGTGGGGAACATGGGCTCAGCCAGCGTGAGATGCTGCTCAGGTGGCAGCCTGTCCTGTCATGGTCCGTGTGGGCTGAGCCATCACCTCTGTGTGCACGAGGGAGAAGGGAAAGGCATCCCTGCTCCTCCTCCTCCTCCTCATCCTCCTCCTGCTCCTCCTCCTCCTCCAGCCATGCATCCCATGGCTGCAGCACACATTTGGAGGCATTGGAACAACCCAGGCTAATCTGTGTTTTGCTTCCAGAGGGTTGTTACTGATCCTAGTGAGAGATTGGAAGGGTGGAAAGGAGAACAGGACAGAACATGAAAGCACCAGCCCTGCCAGGCTGAGGAACACAGCCAGGCTGAGTCCGTGGCACACAGATTTCACAGCCAGCCTCCAGAGCTCTTACGAAACTGGCTCTGGAAGTCCTTGGCACATGGATTTTGCGAGATTCCTTGGAATTCTTAAATTTAGGTGTGCCATCCAGCAGTTATTTATAAACTGCAATTCCTGAAATAGGGTCCTAACACAAAAAGATTCAGAATTTCAGGAACTCTGAGCTTTAACAGTTGCCATTAGCTTTCCTGGGATCTGCAGAATGTTTATCGCAGTGACCTCTTTAGGTACACAGCATCCAAAAACTTCAACTTCCACTCCCAAAAGAAGCAGTGTGTTTATATGCATTTACTGTGCACCTCTTCTTTCTTACGAAGTGTTTGTTCGCTGGCCTTGGGGATTGGGCTCAGAAGTTCAGAGTTTAGCTTGTTACAAGGTTTCAACTTCTCATAATGCTGTGATGATCAGGACTGGGTGCCACCTCAGAGCTTGTGCTCTGGGATTTGAGGCAGTGGACCTACTCCTGTTTCCATTTCTGGTGCGTTTTTGTCACTGGCAGAAGTAAGGCTTTTCCTGACAGGCAGGACAAAAGCAGCAGAGGTAGAAAACCCCTCCACGGAGAGTGCAGTGCTTCAGGGTCGTGTCTGTCACACACACTCCCGATGCCTAAACGGGGCTTCCAGGCAACACAAATAAACACAGCGGTTCACAATGCTCTGCTGGGCTGGCATCCACACTCACAGATGTTGCTGCCTCCCGTTGCACAGGAGACGCTGTCACAGGGTGGATCTCCCCCGTCCGTCGCTGGCTGTGGAGCTGGGCTGGAGGCACAGGCAGGTGACTGGTGCATTCTGAGGAGCTGAGTTTCGCACTGCTGGGAAGCGCAGGCTGAGCTCTGACGATGCCTCTGGTTAAGGCAACCAGAGTGAACACCTGGCATCATTTAACTCGACTCAAAATACGATTTTTTCACATTAGAACTGAGGAGGAATGTGCCTCTGACCCTCCTGGGTGTGGTGTGAGGAAAGCCACAGCCATTGGGGGAATGTCATTAGCGTCAATCAGGCAGAGATCAAACCCAGCCCGCCCTCCCCGCCGTGGTGTGAATGTGTCACACGCACTGCTGGCAGCAGCCGGTGCGTGCCATTTCTGCACAGCCTCATTCCAGCCCTTGATGGTTATTTTTTCCATGCAGGATCTTTCCTTGTTTACCACCCTTTCTCATAATCAAGTCACCCGTCTTGGATTGTTCAAGCTGGGGTCATCCCAGCCCTGGGAGCCCCTGGGAGACTCTGTTCTTACCAGTCTCATCCTCCTTGTCCTCCCATTTCCGTTTTCACAGATCCTCTCTTCATTATAAGCAACATTTCAGTCTCAAAGCTGTATTTTGAAAGGTAGCTTGAATTTCAGTCGGGATCTCTTAGAGATGCTGTCCAGCCTGTCTGGCTGTCCTTGTGCACAGCCCCCTGAGTGGGAGATCCGGCATTCGAGGAACTGTCCCTGCCTATCCTTAAGTCTAAGGCTGACAAACTGGAGTTAAGTTTGTAGTACAGCATAGGAAGTTTTGTACCAATTTGGATGTAGTAATGACATTTTTAGATGAACCCAGTACCCACTTAAGTCAATGGCAGGAGTGTCGTGTTGATCTCTGTTTATTTTTGAATATGATGTAACTTAAAGCTGAGGTTTGGTCTTGCACTTACTACTCACAATGGCAATGTATGAACTGACATAGAAAACCAATCAGAAGAGCTAAACATTCGAAACGAGGTGCAAGAGAAGCCGTACATATAAAATGAAACTGACTTTGGATCAAGCCTGGGTGCAGATGCCATTTGAAAATTGAGCATGCTGTGTCACCTTCTTCATTCTTCATGGTCAGTATTCATATTGCATCTTTCCCTTTTCTTGTCATCACTGTGTGTATTTTATTTATGATTAGAAGAGGAACTAAAGTCTGAAAGGCTATCAGAAGGCAAAAACCAGCACACTGAAGTAACCTGCCTGAAGTCATGTGGCAGGTCAATGGTTGCTTTTAAATCAGGTAAATAGATGTTGTATTACAACATCAAAATAATGGAAAAGATTGTGTGGCAACAGTCTGGGCAGCACTGGAGAGCTGGGTGCAGGAGCTGTAGGTGGTTATTGTGTGACTGGCGCTTACAAAGTTAGTCCTGAGGGGATATTTTGCAGTCAGATGAGGGCTGAGGGCTCTGGCCCACCACAGCTTCCTGTCTCACTCCTGAGAATAATCAATGTCTGTCACATCTGTAAAGTCACACTGCATTTCAATTATTCTCTGCATTTTTTCTTTAATTATGTCCCCTTTTTGCTTCTTAAGAGACTCTTAAAATTTTCAAATATAATAAGAAATAATAATAACCAATTGAAAAGCTGTGGGTATTAAGTGGGAAATAACAGACTGAAACAAAAGTCAGGGATTATCCTGGGAAATGACGTTTATGGATCCTGGACCACTCAGTTCTGTGAGGCAATCTGAGGTTTTGGCTGGGCTTAAAAATGTGGCGGCACAGCTTTGCAGGGAAAAGCTTTGACAGAAATCGCCCAAGTAGATTTTCTGCAAGGTTGGGTGTGGAGGTGAAGCAGCTCTTGCGTCTCCACTCCCCTCACCAGCACTGCTGGCCCTGTCCCTCGTGCTCTGTCACACAGGACCCCGTTTGTGTCAAGGCTGTAGCTTTCCCTGGGTGACCCAGGATGGTCCTGGCAGCAGCCAGGGTGTAGACATGGTTATACAAGCAAAAAAAAAAAAAATTTCCCCTGTATACTGCATTTCCCTTGTAAAGTTAATGCAAACCAGATGGGTGAACACATTTTTTTTAGTTGTAACTCCACCGGGACAACCAAATATTATTTATGCACCGTATGGTGAGCACTGAAGGGAAGGGTGACGAGGTTTTGTATGAAAAGCTTTGTCAGGCACAAGCCAAACATGCAGAGAGGGTCCAAGAGGTTTGGTGCACACCGAGCTCTGCAGATGTGTTTGTGAGCAAGGTGTCACAGCAGATAACAGCCCAGGCAGAGAGCTGCCCTTGGACAGGATGTCTGTGTGGAGAGGATAGGAGTTTGGGAATGGTATAGGAATGTATAAAATCATTTCAGATGACACTTGCTTTGAAAAGACAGCCAATAGGGAGGAAGTTGCAAGGTCCAAATGTTGCATTGTTTGGTCTTTCTCTTCTTTTATGGTTGAATAATGGCGTTTGAAGACATCTTATTCAAACATAGTAAGTTTTATCTTCCAAAGTTGTTGAAAAAGATTATACCTTTTCTACTAAAAAACCCTGCCCTGGAAACCAGCATGTGAAAGCATTAGCTACTAAAAGTAAGTCCGATTAATTTAACCTTCATTATAGTTTGAACACCTTAGGTCTCAGTAATGAAGACACTTTTAATTTTAACTGGACCCTAGGCTTTGACATGAACCATGTGTCATCTCTTGAAATCTGCTCTCCATGATTCATGAGTTACATTCTGATAACACCATTAGACAAAACAAAGTCAAGAGGGAAGAAAAACTCTTTATCAGCTATGCAAACATGAACACTTCTGTGGAAGTGCAGGGCCAAGGATTTATCCTTATAAATCCCTGTGACCATCAAATGTTAGGTGAAGTTCAGGATGGTGAGCAGACCATCAGCCTGAATTGGTGTCACTGCTCTAGTTTGGAATACTCACCTAGGAAAGGATTGGGTGCAATCTCAACACGGATTTCCAGACCTGATCTTTTTTGTGCAACCTTTCTCTTGTGAATCAGGCGCTCAGGATCAGGATCAAGGCCCTCATCCAAAGGCTGCTCAAGTCAATGGAAAAACTCTCATTGTCTTTAGTGAGCTTTGGATCAGGCCCCAAAAGTTGAGTCATACTTTGAATGGAACATTGTTTGAAGCAAAACAGGCTCAAGGCTTCATTCACGTAGAGCTTTTAACTGTTAAGTGAAATTTCCCAAACACTTCCTGTGCCCTCCTGCCTGCTTCCTGCTGCCACTTCTCCCAAGGGAACACATGCCCAGGGACAATGTCATGAGCCCAGTATCTGACTCAAGTGTCTTCAGCCTGTTCTCTACCTTTTCTCTATGAAATAATGTCCATGTGACCAAAGTGCAGATGTCCCATTTCCAGGAATGTAGGGAAAAACATCTTTAGTTCTCTGAACTTCAGCCTTAATATTACCATTGGTATCTACCAGTGAGTATTTGTTGGATCAAGTTTTGTTTTCAATTCCCACACATTTCTGTGACTCCAGTTATTCTTAGGAAGTCTGTTGCTTCTGGATGGAGAGGGGCAGGAGCACTTGGCCAGAACTCTTCTTTGGTAAGCAGAGGTGGCAGACCAGGTCTTCTATTCAGTAGGGTTTGAGCACACAGAAGTAGTGGTTATGCCTCACACTTGTTGCTTTAGTGCTCGTTTCACATCAGCTGGGCAAGGACACTGGATGGAATGATGTGTTTGTTCTTATTTTTACATGTGACATTTAAGAGGCAAAATAAAGCGTGAAGATTTTCTCCAGATGTGTTTATAATAGAGATCTAGAAATATGAGGGAATGTTTTGTTGACCTGATGTGCAGGTACTCATATTTACTAATTTACTATAATCACTATACAAGTGTAGTGCATCCACTGGAACTGTCTGAGTACAAAGGAAGCTGGAGCACACAACCCACGCTGTGAGAAGTGCACCTTACACACACCACGGTCCCCAGGCTCCACACACGGCGCTCCCTGGGTCAGGAGGTGCCTGTGTGCAGCCTGCACATAACAAACTGGCACACACAGCCCCCCCAAACCAAGTCACTGCCTCTGGAGGATGGGTGCTTCACATGCAGCTGGAGCCTCTGCACATCAAGTTGGAGAAGCAGTTTTTTGGTCTAGTTAAAGTTAGTTCAAGTTCTCAAAACATTTTCTTCTCTCCACTGGGTTCAAATGTTCGCCTTCCCAAATTTTCCTTGAAGAACATGCAGGCATCACCCCAAAATAATTAACAGCCCAGTAGGTAGGACAATTAGCGGGGATGTGAGGGATTTCTGAAGTCAAACCCAGGAGGAGAAGTTATGCCCCAAGCCTGATGTGAGGGTATTTCTCACCAGAGCAGTGGCTGCTTTAGGGCTCTCCTGTTTTGATGTTCTATTTTGATTAAAAGTTCAGCAGATCACTGGACCTAAATAAAGAGATCATTTTGAGCTCCAAATGGTCAGAGTACTTCTGTGGGATGTGGGAGACCAAGTTCAATGCCTATTTAATATTAATACAAAACAGGACAGTTCCAGTGCCACACTCCCATTAAACAGTTTGGGTTCAACATAGTGCAATTTTCCTTTAAGAAAATCTATAGAGAAACTCTTCACCAGAAAATTCCCAAGTAGCTTTCCCTCTTGAACTACCTATGGGCTGTGCCAGAGCAGCTGACGTACAACGAGATTCTGCCCTCGGTAATTTTAAGTCCATGGGTTTTTCCTAAGGGTGATTCATTTTACAAAAACACACAACAAATAAACAAACACATCACTGGAGTTGAGAAGCAGCATGTGCTATGGATTAGGGAAAAGAGCACCCCTCGAAAGCCCAGCTGTCATGTTCAGTATAAAGATAATGTCGGTTTTTTCCATTCCATTGTCTTCTTTTCTGTCTACTCTTTTCTCACTGTGTCTCCCTTCATTTAGTCCTCACTCTCTGTGTCATTTGTTTGTTTCCCTCGCTTCTAGGCTTTGTCTAGACCAGGGTGTGGGATGTCTTGGCCAACACCAGCTAACAGTAGAGCAGATAAGACAGTGAGCCTTGGACTTGTTTTAAATGGACCTACTTAGATACACAAAAATATTAAACATCTTCATGTCTGGACGAGCCATTTTTTCCTCTGAAATGAATGTGGGTCCTTTCTAGAGCAGTGTCAATACCAGTCCCATCACCAATCCTTCTGAGCTCCTGCCAGCCTTGCACAGAGCAGCACTGATCAGCCCAGCATGCCCAGTTCATCATCTTGATCCCTCCCCAGAGGGAGAACTGGCTTTGCAGGCAAATGTTTTCCTTTCTGCAGCCTCCTTTTTTGTTGAAAATTTTACATTCCTGCACTTGACTTGAGAAGGTGGGTCGAAGCACATCTGATGCTTGGAGTAGGACCTCAGGTGCTGGGGAGTCTATTCCAGGGATGCAGGGCATCTCTGTTCCCTTAACAAATGAACTTCAGCTGAAGCAAGCACGTAGGGCTCCGGTGTTTGCCAATAGGCACTGTAAATACTATGGAGGGAGACAGAGAGAAGTAAGCAGAAGCAGCTTAGGACACAAATAGGAAGGAAAAATATCATAATTTGATTTAATGTATTGGTTTGCACCTAAACTGAGATTTCAATTTTCTCTCTTCTGTCTCCCTCCCCACCCAACTTTCTACAGCAAGTTTGAGCCTCTCCAGTGCAACTACAGCAATTGTCAGCTCAAGGAACTTGATCAAAATTAAATCCATTTCCCCAATAGGTCCACACAGGCTTTTTCTTTCATTTGTAAGAAATGCACATGTGTAACTAAATCCAAATTTGGCAAAGATAAGAGTTTTGAATCAATTCACAATGACTCTCATTCATTCTACTGTAGCTGAAGCACAGCATCTCACCCTAGAACATAATTACCTTCTCCATATAGCAATATCCC
This sequence comes from Oreocharis arfaki, assembly GCA_013398015.1. NCBI lineage: Eukaryota > Metazoa > Chordata > Aves > Passeriformes > Paramythiidae > Oreocharis > Oreocharis arfaki. Next base: position 159,070 of record VZRR01011373.1, read on the forward strand.
TGCCCTTTTTTTTCTCTGAAGCATATACTTGGTGAGGCAGAATGTACCTGGAATGCATCTTGCTGCAGCAGACACAACAGCTCTGCTCCTTGGAAAGTGACACTCAGTATTTCTTAGCTGCAGTCCAGTTGTCATAAGAAGAGATAATTAATTAGCCATGGGCTGGGGCGGGACGGGGGGCTGAGGGCTGGGAACAGGCAGGGAAATGGCTAAACAGATGCAAGGAACAGAAAAGCAGGCCAAGAGCTGGAGGAGAACTGCTGGAGAGATCTCTGGTGTGAAGGCCAAAGATTTCCAGGCAGAAGCCAGAAGGGCTGAATAAACGTAAATGAGTGGGTGGACAGAATAGATCAGCCATGTATTCAGAGGTCTTGCGATTCACTGACCCTCTTTAGCACCAGATGCTGCTTTTAACGCGCAGCTGGCTGGTGGAGGAGTATTTCTATGTAAACAGACTGGGAGATGGATCTAATATCCAGGCTGGAGCCCAGAGCCACTTGCCCAGTACTGTACTTGTCCTGGCTGGAGGCTGGGATCTTTTTGATCATGTCCCGCACGTTGTACTGTACTGGGATGAATCACTTCCTGCCTCTGCCCTTTCTGCTTGTGCTGCATCACGGCACTGCTGCTCTGGGACTGGATCCTGCAGCCTTGGGCTGAGCTGTTTGTGTGCTCTGAGCTCCGTCCTGGCGCCTGCTCGCACGGAGAAGAGGCTGCTGTGCGTCTAAACTGCTGTGTCATACTTCGTTATTAATGACCGAGAACCACATGACACAAAGTTCTGGGAAGCTCGAGCAGATTCCAGGAAGGGGTCAAGGAGTTCAATAAACAGTTTTATTAGAACTTGAATTGCAACCAAAAGGCTACACATTGACTTTTTAAATAAAAACCTTTGTGAGTGTTACTTGAATTTAGAAATCCTGTGAATGGCAGCAGAAGCACTCAGGGTTATCTTTTCTTCCTGCTGATTTCCATGTCACTGCTAGTTCACAGTTGTCCTCGATAAGGAAACCTGAGTGCATCCTCCATTTACATTTTCCAGTTGCCTTTCCATCTTGTTGGTAAACTGCAGGGTTATCTGAATTTCAAGGGTCGTGTTCTTGCCTCAGTGATACTGCTGGAAATTCAGAGACGAGCAGAGAGATCCTACACTACACCAATGTCTCACACGGCTGTAGCAGCTCGTGTGGGCAGTCACCCATCCTGGTAAAGGAGAGAGAAACTCCCAGTGAGTGCATTGCCCCAGTGGGGTGCAGGGTATCATTCAGGGTGACAGATTCCATGTGAACACACATTGCTGAGGAACCCCGGCACGGGGGCGTGTGCCCTCACCGAGGAATCGTGTGGCTGGGAACAGGACACGGGGCCGGTCTCAGCAGGCAGATGGCCACCTCTCAGTGTCCCCAGCATAAGTGGCACTAATTGGCTCTGTCTCCTGGCAGCAGTCCCACCAGCTGAGTAAGTTGGTGCTCTGTAAAAAAAGAATTTTTCAGTAAATTGCCTTTGCTAAAGTAATTGCTTTTACATTATCTCTACCACACACTTGTTAAGAACAAGCTGCAGTTCTGTCTCCCTGAACATGCTTTCAATTAATGTTCCTGGCGGCACTTCTGTGTTTGCTTCTCCTGCCATCAAGCACTGTGAGGTGTCTAGCACGGCGTATGGTGTAAATGGCTCAGTGTGCTCATTCATCAGTTTGGATGGATCAGAAGAAATGGGAAACAGGAATTCATCTCCCTTGCAAAGTGATCATAAAGCATCCGTTATAGTAAATATTACTGATGCATTAATGAGCATTGCTATTTCACTGTTACTAATGAGTATTGAGGCGCAGAAATTAAGAGTCCAGGCCAACTCATTCTGACATAAAATTAAGGTGCTTTTTGACCTTACTTGAAATTGGCCAAGTTGCTAGTTGAAATAAATAGAAGAGCTAAAACCAGAGGCTGTGTGTAGCTCATGCTCTACTGATCTGTCCACAGGACAAAATCCGTAGTGCTTAGTGCTCTTGTAGGCTGTTTGCTGCAAACCATGGCTCTGTGGGAGAATGCCTAGCAGTTCACACACTGAGCAGACAGACCAGCATTGCCCCCCAAATACAACTGAATATACCAAAGCTCTGCGCTGGGTCGTTCCCTGGGTGCTGTAGCATCTTCGGGGTGAAACAGAGCGAGTGCTCAGCACAACATTCTGAACTGCTCAGCAGCCTTCAATGGAGGAAGTGAAAAATACTGCATCTGTTTGAAATAAATGGGGAATTTTAGGGAGGTAGACTGGAATTACCCGAGCCGGGATCTGACTTCAGTTAACTGGTGTTAACTCTTGCAAAAGCAGCCTCAAATTTTTCAATGACCACACTGGTCAGAAGTTCAGTCTGACCTCTTGTCCTGGGGATGGCATTCCAAACATCCTGGTACCTCCTACCATGGGGAGGTGGGCTGGTTCATTGCTGACTCCGAGAAAATCACTGTTGCTAATCTCTGAAGCTGCTTCCACAGCACTTGGAGTCCATCAAAGCCTTCACCTAAAATGTGCCATCAGTTGTCATGGCTATTCCAAGGTTCCTCATTAGCAAAGCTTTCTGTACAAGGCATGTGCAGTCTGTTGGTGCTGCTGGACCATGGCCAGTCCCTGCAGTGGTTCTGTGCCATCCGTGTCGGCCGTTCCTGGCCTGATGCACGTTATCTGCAGGGGCTGCTGAAGTTCTGGGGTACTACAGAAACTTTGCTTCATGTAGAAGCTGCACATAGATATGCAAAAGATGCTTTTTCGTGCCAGACAATTTGCATCTTAGGGAATGCCTAAAGCTGTGACTGGAAGGTGTAATTGTGGCATATCCAGGGAGCTCTGAACTTCTTTGAGGAGCAGAGGTAACAGGAGCACACGGACAGAGCCTGCAGCTTTCTGAGGCTGTGAGTCTCCTGGTTCTCTGCTTGCCAGTAAGGGCGATGCAGAGCTGCAGATCACCTTAAACAAAAGCACTTTGCTTTGCCCTGAACATTTACAGTCAGTCAGTCTCACAGGTTCCAAGGATTTCCAGCCTCACAGGAAACAAAGTACCAAAGGCAGCAGAACCGAGGGTCTTGCTGTTCTGTACCTTTATGCCCTGTGGTGTCTGTCCTGATGGGGGTGACTCCAGTGGATTTTCCCATAGCTGGGCATTTACTGTTCCCTCTCATCTGCTTTCTGTGCTGGTGAGTACGAGGCCACTGCTCCTGAAGCTTTTCTCTTCACAGATGCATTCATAAAAATTCTTTTCTGTCTGACAACTACAGTGAAACACAAAATGTTAATATAATTTAGGCCTGTGTCTTTATATCAGATCTGGTGGAATGCTGCCAGTTGCTTTGAAATTATACTGATGGATAAAGAGACACGTGTATGTAACATATGCAAACATAGCACAACGACATAAATCCCATTTCCTTGGGCAATCAGGTTAAAGATAAGAAATCTGGCAAGAAAGAGTCACCACAAAATGCTCTGCCAAAGATGAGGCTGGCATGAAAATGAAGGAGATGGCAAAGGAAAATTTAAAATTTCACTGGATAATTATTTCTCCCGAAGTTTTAATCAAAATGTTTTGGCAGGATTTATTTGTTACAAAAGAAATAATATAAAATGAAACTTGATTTTCTATCTCTAAAACTTCCATGGAAAGTTTTAGATCAGGCACAGTTTGAAAGCCCAAGAAAGATTCCAAGCAGCAACAAAACCAGACAGACTGATCTCTTTAAGCTGGAAAACATAAGGATCAACAGAAACATGACATGTGGGAAAAATATACATGGACTGAGGTGAAAGTTCTTAGGAAGTGAGGACCATTCAGTAAATGGCTTTGCATTTGGGTGACAGTGAAAAAAATAACCTTCAGAAGTTGTCCAAGCAACAGTGTCTTGTTTATATCTTGTGGTCTTATGAGTAACTGACTGGAAAAAAACAAAAATGAAAAGATAACAATTACAATAAAATTAAATTAAATAAGCCAGTGACTCATTACAGAGCAGTAAAAACAAAAACAGGATCATTTAGGTCCCAATAACAACAAGAGAATTAAAAGGAAACACAAAAATGGCTGGACTGCTTTCCTGATATATACAATCATCCACATGGAGATAGGAGAGGAGCAGAACCCATGACACCATCCATTCAGGGGAAGGCAGAGAATACAGAAAACATGGATTGTGATGCTACAGTACTTTGGCAATGTTAATTTGAGTGGGACAAAGCTTTTTCTGAAGTGCCATCGAGGGACGTTCCTCTCCACGCATCCTGGCAGGGCCTCCCACTGGCAGCAGGATTTATCCCAGAGTCTTGCTCCATAAATGACTTTTCTTAAGCAATATTGTCAGGCTTTAGAAAAGTGTTATCAGTGAAGACCCATCCGTGATCTCCTTCATAATTCTGATAAAGACTCAGGGCTAATCCCGGAGTAAATGCAATCTAAGGAACTCTTGGAATATTTAAGAAAATGAGCTCCATTTCAAACGACTCTGCTGGGACACTTTGTGAAGTTCCTGTTCTCCCAAAGCACAGTAGTGTTTGGAGCCGTGCATCCTGAACTCAGTGCTGTTCACAGAAATCTCACATGGAATACTGAATCCTGCATGGCTGCTTTGATTTAGCAAAAACTCTAAAAGATTTTTTCTGAAGAAGAAAATGTGTTATAAAAAGAGATGCCTTGACTTTTCAATGCTATTCAATTACCACAGCCAATAAGAAGCTGAAAAAATTAGGGTAGAATATCAAAATTCCCAGACTTTGGGGTGATTTGTATTGGCTCACCTCAACAAATTTTATTTCTTTGCCTCTTTTCACATATTCCAGTGTTCTCATTTATCTTTAAAGTATCCCTTCTTCAGTATCTGAAGTGTGATGGAGAGAGGAGCATGGGGGCTTCTGGACTGGGTTGGGGTTATTTGTGATTGAGTTTACAATTCTCTAACTTTGCTGCAGCAGGAAGGCTGACCAGCTGTTTCTGAAGCTTTAGAAATTCTGTGTAAATACATCTTGTTTAGTTCTACTTTAGCATTGCATCCAAAGAACAAAAGGCACTTCATAAACACAAACAAAGAGTGTTCATTCCACTACTAAGGTAAAGTAGTATCTTGGAGGAAAACAAGACACAAAGCAGTGAAATGATTTCCCCGTATTTGCTCTGGGAGCCACTAGGAGAGCAATAAATAGAATCTAAATCTCCTGACTGCTTGTCCTGTGCTTCAGCCACGAGACCAGGCTCCCTCTGACAAGCCCTGATTTCTGGTGTGAGCATTGTTGTGCTGCACAGATGGTAAATCCTGGTGCAGAGTAAACAGGCTGAGCAGGGAACAGCTGCACATGCCTTTCTGACAAGCACCTCGGCCGCGCTGGCCATGCGGGAGATCTGTACCCGTCAGATCTCTTACCCTGTCCTGTCCTCGGTTTGCTGAGTTGTTTACAGCCTGCTTCCCTGGAAGTCAGCGCAGCTTTTCACAGCTAGTCCTTCAATTCTTGAAAAGACATGACTCAAGCATTTTAACTGTTTCTCTGCAAGGCTTCTGTGGCTGCAGTGTGCTGCTGTTCCGTGCTTGGGTTGCCCCGTCCTTTCTGTGCTGTCGCTGGGCAGGAGTATTCTCCCGGGGTGTTCCTGGCACTGGGACCTGCAGCCACGAGGAGAACACAGAGCTGCCTTGATTTCAGGCTCCCTTACCTTCACCAGGCTACACATTCTGAGGCTTGCAGGGCTGAACAAACACGTCCTTCACGAGCAGCTCAGTTCTTTCACCATGAAAGATGCTGCCTGAGACCGCATATGGCAAGGCCACTCTCAGTTTTTGATTTGTGCACACGGGCCTTTCCCTAGGGAAGAAGCTGTCTCTTCAGTCAAGAAAGCTTAGGAGGAAACATTTTCTTGCCCCGAGCTTCACCAGCCCCGGCTCACCAAAGGAATGACGCCGACCCCTCTCCTGTTGCGTTTGTGTTCATGTTACCAACGTTTCCTGCTGACATCAAGTTCCAGTTTGCTACGTGCGTGCTCTGGTTTTGATGAAAGTGTGCTGAATGTATACTTCTGCTCTAAAATAGTAACTTACCAACTGGGCTTCATGCTTTGAAATGTCACTGCCAGTGGCATAACAGATGCTTGCAATAAGCTGACAGCCCAGATTTTCCACTGAGGAGTCATTCATGGATGCTGCTGTTGTAGCAGAATCTGACAGTTCTTCAACTCGTAACTCACAGGTAACCACCACTTTGCTTTTCTTTGACTGCTGAAAATTGTGTCCCAGGTGACTATACAAACTCAGTTTTATTTAATCCTCAAAATGTATTCAGTTTGCTACCAGACAAATGCAGCAGAATCAGCCCTTGTTGGAAGAGATTACAAAATAAAGGATGATGAGAGAAGAAAAGTGAGGAGCTTAGAGCTCTGAAATGCAGAATTTTTCTTAGAGGTTATTGAAAATTCATTGGAAACCACCAAACTACAAAATCAGAGGCTGAGTTCTCATCATCTTCACTGATACACAGTCAGTTCAGCATAAACTAGGAGAGATGGACTAAGTTCACTTTTTCCCAGCTCTTCCAGAAATCTAGCAAACATCCAGAAAAATTATCAGGCTGAATTGGCACGTGCCAGGCTGAACAGCTGGGAAGCAAAGAGGAGGTGTTCTGGCAGGAATGCTCACCTCTGTTTCCTGGGACCCTGGGGAAACCAAGCTGCACCACTCTGAGCAGAACGTGCTCCCACACATGGACCAGAGCTGCAGCAAGAGAGGTGCAAAGGTTCACCTTGACAGGACAGAATGGCTGAAGAGAGAGGCACAAAGGGAGACAGGATCTCCTCAGACACAGCAGCTAAAGGAGGACGATAACAGCAGCAGCTTAAAGCTGTCACAGAATGTTTATTATTCACCAGTGTTACACACTGCAAAGCTTTTTGATGTCTGCTCAGCTCAGACCTGGAAGAGCTGCTGAGCCTCAAGTTGCAAGGTTAACCCAGCTTGATTCCCAGCTTGGCCAAAGCCTGTGCTTAACCCTGACATGTTTGAAACTTAAGCTATTGAGTGTCATAAACAGGGACCACTTGGTTTTAAATATAAGTATAGAGAGTCATTTTATGACAAAATGGTCCAGCAGGACGTTCTAGTATCTCTGTCCATACAACCCTGGCTCTGCTAAATGAACTGCTCAGAAAATGAGTTTGACTACCAGGGAATAAGATGTGTTATATCTTGCAGATATCAAACCTGTTGTTTTAGTACCTCCCTGAAATTTGTACTGGGCTTGCACCACAACAAAGTCATCAGGCAGTAAGATTGGTGGGCACATGAGGTTCACTAGGCAAATTAAGCCACACTTGAGAAGTGTTTTGTGACAGTGAATCGGTCTGGGCCTTTACCAACACACAAATGTTATGGAAAAAAGTTCTTAAAACTGACACTTGTATTCCAGCAAATATTTTAGCAGAGGGCTGAACTTAGAGCAAGTGCAAGTGCTGCTGCATGGTTCAGAGTGTCGGGGTGTCACACGGTGCCCAGTGAGCTGTGATTTGTTTCTCTGCAGCCCACGGGGAGCTGGAGTCATTTGCAAGAGAACTAATTCTTGTTTTGTGCAAGGCAAACGAGTGAGGGGAGAGGGGAGGAAGCAGCAGGCATACATCAAGCGCTCTTTAGGCAGCGAGCCTCTGCCAAGGAGAGATAAGGAGAAATGAATTAGCTACTCTGGAACCAGCCCCACTTCTTCTTCTCAAATAACTTCGGCTCTGTGCCTGGTGAAAGCACATCCTTGCTTTGAATGCCTTGTTTCCGTTCCATGTCAATTTTCTAGTGCTAAACTAATTTGCTGAGGCTCTGCTAATGTCCCTGCCAGAGGAGCTTCCATTGCCCTTATCTTTATTTACTCAGAAACATCATGACAGTATATTTTAGCCCTCTTTGCCTTTCAAATTATTTTCAGCAACATTCCCCACCTATCCCAAAAGCTGCTTCCTGCACAGGGATACATCTTAGCAAGAGGAAAATGCAAATGCAGCAGTCAGGTCCCGGACACATGTTGCACAATGCTGGTGACAGAGGAGTGAGTAGCTGGTAGCCCTGACCTTGGCTCAGCCAGCAGCACCACAAAGCAGCACCACAAAGCAGCACCACAAAGCAGCACCACGCCTGCAAATGCCCTGACCCTGGCATTTAATGGTCACTCCAGGCAGGAACCCGCTCTGCTTGAGCCAGCGTGGATCACCGGGTCAGCTCTGAGCCACAGGCTCTGCCTTTCCCAGGGCTGGCACAGCCGACTGAGGTGGCAGGGCACAGCAGGGACATTGCGCTGCTCAGCAGCAGTCTCTTCTTTGCCTTTCCAAAATCTGGGCTGCTTGTTAGAGTTTCCTAGCAAGCAACTTCAGCGAGAAAGAGGGGCATGGCTGAAGTGCTGGGCCAGTGTCATGAGACAGGCCCATACACAGTCCAGGGCCCTTTTCTTGCAGGACCTGAACCTAATGGCTCCGCATAATTTATTTTGAGCTCTTTAGTCAGTGCAGCATTTAATCCTTTTGTAACTAAAAGCTGTCCTTAGGTTAATCTGTTCTGCCCGTGTCTGCACCGTTCTCCTTGGGCCACTGCTCCACGCGGAGGACGGGGCTGTGGCTGCCCCAGAGCATCCACGCTGGGCTGGAGGAGGTTACTGGAGGGCAGAGGCTGGTCCCGCCCTGCCTCCGACCCCTGCGGGCTGAACGAGGAGCCTCCCTCGAATGACGCAGGATGATCCTGCTCCCTAGAGCTCACCCCAATGTTTCCCTGAGGGGCAAAATGATCCCTGCCAGGAGCAGAGCGCCTTTCGTGCTATAGCACTGAAGATGCTCCCTCCCCGCAGGCAAAATGCCTCCAGCAGGATAAAGACGTGGGGACCTTCCTCTCTCCTGGAAGCTGAAGATTTGGGGGGAGCCTGTTCCATACATTTGGGGACTCAGCTATCTGCAGCTTCTTACCCTCTTCTTCTTCCCTGCTTAGTTATGGCACTCACTGGAACCAGATTTAATGCTACACTGCTTAGAACATGTCAAGAGTAAAGCCTTGCTGTTTTATTTTGTCTTTGGAATAAAGTCCAGGGTTGCAATGATTAGAGATTCTCTTCAGTTTCCTGTTAAATCGTTTCTAATTATACATCTCTTTTAATCACGGTCTCCTGGCTGATGGTAAAAGGAAATGCAGTAGGGTTTGGCTTGGACACCACAGCTGATGCCTTTTTAGTAGTTTCAGAACAACAAGGTACCGGTGCCACCTCTTGTTAGTGAAATCTGATAGCAACAAGCCAATGGCTGATGGTCCAGGACCAGCCTTGTTCTGTTCCACTGCTGTCTCATAAAGTCACTTTCTTGCTTAGCTTATGGGGCCATTGGGGATGTTGGACAGAAAATTTTTACACTCAGAGTACATTTGCAACATTGAAAAATTCTGGAAGAATGTGCAGTGCTGGTTCTGGGGACAGGCAGCGACACAGGGGTGACCATGGGCAGCAGGGCCAGTCATCAGCAGAGCCCTGGACCCCAACCTTCCAGCCCTGAGCATCTGTACAGAACCCAGGGATCAAAACCCTTGCTCCTCTCAGGAGACACAGGAAACTTCAGGAAAACAAAAGCTCTTTTTTCTTGCTCTTTTAGATTGGCAGGGAGCACATGTACTCCAAGGAACAAGAGCATCAAATTTGATTTACTGTTTATTTCTACCACAGCCATGCCCAAAATCTTGGACTGAGTTGGGACCCTCTTGCCACGTGCTGTTCAGAACGTGTCAAGAGAGACTACAGCGTGAATGCATAAAACAGAAACAGTGAGAAAAGACACAAAAGTAGAAGGAGGGGAAATAATCTGAATGGAGTGGGAGAGCTGGTGATAGAGCTTGGTCAGGAAAACCCAAACACTGAACCCACATCTCTCAAGGAGTCAGTCAGACATTGGCTTTACCACACTGCCCAGTTCCCTTTTGTGTTCAGAAAGATGCCTGTATCCAGAAGTCATAGCAAAGTTATTACGAGTTCTAGGGAAGACTTTCCTTTTGTACAATGCCAGAGGTCATTCCAACGAGAATGAAACAGGATCCCTATTTCAACATACTTTTGATATGAATACAGGTGTTAATACAAGAATCTATGAAAAAACTAGGAACACTTGCTGTAGTTTTATAAATGGATGCAATCCCACTGAAATTCATAATACAACTCGTCCCATTATATGTACAACTCGTCCCATTAAATGTACATTCTCTGCTCTTTTAAGGTCAATACCATTATTTAGTACCATGTCTTTACTAATAATTGGCTAAAACCCCAGTCCTATACTTTTGACAGCAATCTCCTTGGCATAAATCTATTCAGGATGTAGCTCAAGTGTCAGTGTTCACCAAAGCAGAGCCCCAGACCGTGTGTGCTGGGAGCAAGGTCCTGCCTGTTTCACTGTTCCATTGATGACTGCAGCAGCCCAGCTCCCTCACTAGGGCTAGAGATGCTGAGCAATGCAAGCAGTGTTAAAAAGGAAGCTTCTCTGAGCTCAGGGAAGCATTGTTTGCCTTTGGCCTGAAAGGCTGAGCCTCAATTCTGCTGCCAAGCCTTGGAGCTCTCACCCCATGGACAGACGCACACGGCTTTTTCCCATCAGTTTCATCAGAATAAAACTGTTTTGTGGTTTCTTGTTATAAACTCTTTACAGAAGCTAATTACTGTTGGCACAGAATTAACCACCAGTTGTATAAGTGAAATTTTGCTCAGCTCTGGATCCTGGCTGCACTCACAATATGGTGAGAGGAATGTGCTGCCCAGCTGTGGGTGCTACCCACAGATGCTCTGCTGGTGCACAGTCAACCCATCTGCCCTTCAGGTAGCACTGAAAAGTCCTCTTTTACTTTTTCAATAAGCAGGGGATAAATCCCAGTGTCTTTGTCAACATTTCCCCCCTAAACAAACTCCATTCTAAGGCTCAAGGCTGGAAGCAAACTGCAGCAGCCTGCAAATGCACTGGCACATTTACCTGTGTGTTTGATCTGCTCTGTTCCAGGGGCACACATGTGGTGTGCAAGGCTGCAGGGAAAGACTCCCTTTCAGGCTGGTTTGACTGCTCAGTGCTGAGCAGGTGTTTTTATACCATTCTGAATAGTTGCTTGGACTGTGAAAATGAAGGGGAAAATCTGTCCTGTGGAGACCAGCCTGGGAGGTTTGCATTTTATTTATGGGAAAATAATTCAGCAGGGTCAATGGGGCATCAGTTTACAGGATGCCCTAGCTCCACTGATGAGTAATCTGCTAATTAATAGCTTTGGAAATGCTGCCAAAGATGCTGCCAGGGTGATTGCAGCACACCAGCAGACCTTGCTCAGCTCCTGAGCAGACATTCTCAACAGCAAGCAGAGATGCTGGGATGAGCTGCACGGCCTCTTACTACTCCCTCCAGTCTGTTTTGTTGGCCAAAAGATGTTAGATCTTGTATCTGTCCTCAAATACAGATCTTTATTTTTGTATTCCTGGCATCATGAGTCTCAGTAGCTGAAAGTCATCCCTGACTTCTGTCTAAGCAAGATCTCAGTGTTTCCAAAAAGAGTAACAAAAATGCAAATAATCTGGCAGCTTCCTCTCTGGCCAACAGGAATTCAACAAATAAGTCTGCACACTGCGTCTTTAAATCTAAGAAGTCTTTGTGCTGAAGTTGAGGTGAAAAATCTACCTGTTCATGTAGGAAATAATGACCTTATGCACTGTGGTCTCTTGTTCTTTTATCTAAAAAGCAGTACTGATCCAAACTAAATCTATCAGTGAGACACAGATGCTTGAATGATCAGTTTTATGGGATACCAAGTTATATTGCCAGCTGCTGTCTCACAGGAGTGTTGAATATTGGGAAAATCTGTTCTAAATCCATAAATTAATTTAAAAACCCACAGGCTCTTGTTCAGTATCTTCAGTGCAGCATCCTCAGTGGGCATTGAGGATATCGGACTGAAGAAAGAACCCTGTTCCCATGCTTTCTGTCCCATCTGTTCAATATTCACCCTTCATTTTACATTAAATGTGCTGGTTTTTTGCCAGACCTGGCTGCTGGGGAAGAAGATTTTTAAACAGAGAAGAGTTCATGTCTGGGGTGCACATAAATTGGCCCAGGTTATCCCTTACCCAGGGCTTTGCAGGAGAGGAGCAGCCATCTGCTGCTGGACCTGCTGGCCGTCCACCCTCGGTGTGTGTAGGGATGGAAACGTGCCCCTCAGTGCCCCATTTACTGTTGGTGTGCAGGCACAGAGGAGCCAACTTGTCCTTCAGACCATTACAGTGGTTGCTGTGGCACCTTTTCCACGTGTTTCCAGATCAAGAATGGAATTTTCATTGTATTCTTAGTGGGTGTGCACCTCATGCACACTTGACCACTTCTTTCCTTTTTCAGTAGTGGACGTGGGTCCAAGTCCCTTATGACAAACTTTTCATTTCTGTCATCGAAGTGCTATCTTTTCCTTGCTACTGTCACCTTCAGGAAACCTGTTACCCAATCCTGGGTGCTCTTTGAGGAAGCAAAGATTAAGTAATAGGCAGCAACAGGGGATGTGTGACACTGCACTGAGAAACTGCATCTCTGAGGGACAGCAGGTTCCGTAAATGCCGCCCATAGCAGGGGACCCCTGGGCGCTTCCCTGTCTGAAGTTCCTTTCTCGACACTTTCTTCACTTGCTCGGTGTTTGTTCTCCTGCAACAGCAAGGAAATGAAGAAGAGGAAGGAAAGGAGGCAATGAGCACACATCTAATGAGGGAGGGAGCAGATTAAGGTACTAGAGGTACCCTTACAGCTTGTGCAACTGGCCTGTGCTCAGCACCCAGTGTCCCAACAGGGCACAGAGGCAGTTTTCCTGTTAGACAAGAGCCTTGAGAAGGAAAGGAGAAGTGGGGCCCTGTGGGTTACAGGAAATCAGTATGGACCAACCAACGCCCTGTCCAGACAGCACAGGCCCTGCCTTTGCCCTCACCCACCATCTTGTACGTCTTTATCAGTCACAGAGCAATTTTGGGTGTTGTTCAGCAGCAGCTAATGACGGGTATCTTTGTCCCAGGTGAAGCAATCTGAAGACCCATTCCTTCTGTGTGACTTACCCAGAGCCCCGGGGGCAATTCCAGAGACCAGTTTTTCAGCCTATTCACACTGTTATTTTTGCCAAACAGAGTCTAATAAGGCAGTAACTTTGCTTCAAACCGAACTAGAGAGGGGCAGAGCCCCTTCTCCGCACGGGCTGCAGGCAGAGACGCCAGTGCTGCTTGGTCGGGGAGGCTGAAGGCAGCAGAGCAAGTCTGACCTGTGGCTGCCCGGTGCCAGGGAGCCCCTTCTCCCGGGCCGGGAGGAATCTGTGCCATGCGCAAGGAAATCCTCGAGCTGAGTCCTTTGCACGTTGTGCTGGACCCCGAGGACCCTGTGGTGTATGAATCTCCTCCTGCTGTGGACCTCTGAAAAACCCTTCCCTCCTCTAGAGGTTCAAGCTGTGCACAACTGATTTGTGGTGAGACTGGGGAACGTCCCCTGGCCCAGCTGGGCACACGTGGATTATTTGTATGGATTATAAAGGTGTTGAAGAGCCCCAGTGCCCATCTGAACTCAGCTGTGCTGGGTGCAGTACAGGCACGAGTGCCAAAGCTGGCCCTGACCAACAGGTTCCGTGAGTGTGGGCCTTGTTTTTGCACTCGGGAGAAGCTGGGGGTTTGAAATGTGTCAACCCCGACACTGCCATTCAACTGAGTCAAAGGCCCCAGCTGAGTGGGTGGATTTTTACAGAAGGCCTGGCTAATTTTTAGACCATTAGTAATGTAGCTGAGGAAGATAAGGTAATGAACAGTGTGATCCAGTCTCATGCTGCGGAGTGCAGAGAGTTCAGCTGCAAGAGTTAAGAAAGAATTCTTTTCCCCGTCTGTGCCATTGCACAAGAGCAGAGGTGCCTGAGCGTGGGGACGGCAGCAGGAGCCGGGTATGGGACGTGCCATAATTTATTGATGACCAGTATGGAAAATACATTTCTCCTTATGCTCCAGGAGTGGGATCTGTGTAACTGGTTCTGGACAAGCAGCCTTGCCCCTCAACTCCTAAACAGCCAACAAGGAGCACTGAGAGAGGAGCCGCAGCCTGGGAACTGTTGTAAGGGCTGGAGTTTATGCCCATCTCTCAGTGCCCAGAATGGGCAATATTGTCCATGGGAACTGAAACACTTTTAGTGTTTGTGAGCACTTCACATGAGGATGAAAGACCATTAAGAAAGGGATTGTTTAATATTTGGATGCACCAATTGCAAGGCTTAAAATAAGGGATCCTTTTCTCATTGTGGTTTAGATGGATCAGTGTCATCTCTTGAAACAAGTGATCTGGATTTCTCTGTGAATGTGGAGCTACTAGAGAAGTACAAAAAATGGCCTTAACTTTCTATACAAACATTGGTAGTTTTCTTCTTAATACGTGCATCTGTGATGGCAGGTAAAAATTATCATGCAGCTCTCTAGAGATGCTGCCAGCCAAGAAAAATGGTGTTAGTTCAGCTCTAATTTCACCTTCCAAAAAAAAGAAAAAGGTAGAGATGTTGAGTGACAGAGTCCACATAACTCTTCCTACATTAAATATTTTATTAAAGGCTCTATTGGGAACTAATTTATTGGGAGTAATAATTTATTTTAATTTTTTCATGCAGTGCTGTGCAGATCCCAGACTTTTTCACTGTCTTTGGCCCCACCAAATACATCAGCTAATGCTCTGTTTACACACAGCACATACATGGGTGGTTATAAGCCTGGGTATACTGTTATAGGACATTTTTTCTTGAAGTTAGATTACAGCACAGTGCAGGTAATTAAACAGTGATCTCTATACAAATTAAAAGGGTTGGTGCATACTTTTATTTTGTAAGTACAATTACAGTAATTTCAGTGCACGCTGACTGCATAACAGCACGCTCACAACCCGGGGCCGGTTTGGGGTTGTGTGAGTGCTGCTTGCACATGCAAATGTGAGGCTTACTCACCTCCTGCCTTTGAAGCGCCACCGCTGCACAATCCCTAGGGAAATGTGCCCGCACTCCAAGGCTCCTAAATTTTCAAATGGTTTGGGAAACAATACTTGAAAATTAAGACTCCTCTTCCCATTTCCTGCTGAACATCACCACACCTGAGCAACACACAGTACACAGCTGAATAGATGCATTTCCTTTTTCTTCTTCCCAGGTTGTGCCCTGGGATGCCACGGCAGGCGCATTCTGCCACCAGAGCAGCTCCTTGTTCAGTTTATTGCTGCCACTGCTCATTACAGCCCCTGTGCAGGCTCCAGGGCAGCTGCTTCCGTGGACAGCCCATCCCACACCTGTGCCCAGCCCGGCCCGGCCGCCCAGCACATGCTGTGTGCAGCAGTGGAAGTGCCTGAATCCAGTCAGGCTGGGTTTGAGCGTATTCGGGATTTAACTGTTCCCCTCGCCACTCCCCTCGTGCTAAGGCGAATTCTTGCAAGCACACTCACGGTGGTTTTTCCTCATGACCAGGCTCCAAGCCAGAGCTGGTGTCCAGGATCAGGGAGAGGAGCACGGCAGCTTGCCTGAGTGATGGCATGTGCGGCAAGCAGGGGCAGCACCGGATTTAACACACTGCCTGTGTTCGAAAGTCTGATCTCAAAATCAGCTGGGAAGGCAGCGTGATTCCAAGTGACTGCTCACAATGTAGGTCAGTTGAATGCAAAAGTGAAAGCAGATGCGCCATGAGATTCCCACGTCTGCGGAGGGAGGGGATGTCAGGCTGTAAGTGCAAAAAGCCCCAGAACTCATGTGTGACTCGTGTTTTCCGGTGAGTGACAAACGCTGCCATCCTGCCTGGATGGGAAGTGCCGGAATCCAAGTGCGGGCGTGGATGTGAGAGTGCAACCCCCAGGAGACGCGAGCCGCGTGTGTTGGTGTGCACACACACGCTCCGGCATCCCTCCGGCATCCCCCCGGCATCTCCCCGACATCCCCCCAGCATCCCTCCAGCATCGCCCCGACATCCCGCCGGCATCCCCCCCGCATCCCTCCGGAATCGCGGCCAGCCGGGCTGTGGGTGCAGCCGCGGCCGGGCTGTGGGTGCAGCCGGGGCCGGGAGGAGCCCGCGCTGTGCCGGGTGACCTCACGGTGACTGCAGTGTCAGTACCGCTCCCGCCCCGGTGCTGCCGCTTCCCCGAAGCCGCGCGGGCTGCGGGAAATCCCCGGCGCTGCCCGAGCCCGGCCCCGCCGCACCGGGCGGGCCGAGCCCCCCGGCAGCTGCCAGGGCCGGGCAGGTACTCACGGGCAGGCACCGTGTGCGGAACGAGCCATGGCGATTTTCCCCCCTTGCCTCAGAAATTATTTGTTCATACAGTCATTGATTTCTGTTAAATCTGTGTTTGAATTTTAAACGGATCTCTGCGGCACGGATACTCTTGCAAGATGTAAGCATTGCAATGCAAATTAATTCTTCTTGCTTCCAAAGTGGATTCCAAATTTGCATCCGCACAGGGAATTAATTAGGAGGAGATTTTGCCTCTGCACAAGAAAACGTCTTGAAACCCACAGTTCTGTGGGTGTCCCAGAGCACCACAGCAAGATGGGACTGAGATATTTGAAACGTGTCACTTGCCTCAGTTGTCGCTTTCAGAGTCAGAACACTCTGAGCATAAAGGCTTTCTTCGTATTAAACCAGTGAGATCGATCACCTGATTTTAAATTTCTTCCAGACAGCATAATGTATTATTAAAAGTTCCCAAGGGAGCATTAAAAATAATTATTTCTCCGGGTATGGAGATGTAGATGTGTTGCTGTGGGGTAAGGTAAGGCGAGGTGTGTTCTTGCTGCACAGCATCTGTGCTGTGGTTTGCCTCGTGTTCTTACTTTTACCCTGTGGTAAATGAGAAGCTCCCCCAGGATGAAAGAGGAAGTATCTCTCTAACTTGAAACATCTTGGTAAGCACCAGAGCAAAACAGTCATATTTTTATTTCTCCTTAATGACTCAAGAGTATTTTTAATTCTCACACATCCAATGCATGAGTGCTGTCAAATTCTGACTACAGCAGTGTCCTGTGGCATCGTGCTTCTCCATTTCACCAAAAAGAGCTGTCAGAGGAGGTGATGGATGAAGAGTTCAAACTTCAGTGCGGAGGGAGGTCAGCCTGTGAGTAATGATCTGTCACTGGCCTCAGATCATGAGCTGTTTGCATAACTTTAGCCCAGGACAAACCCAGGCCGAAGATGACAGATGATGCCATGTAAGCTCTCCCAGTTGGCTCATTCCAGTCTGATCCGGATCATCTGTACCCCACGGTCATGAGCACTCCAGAGCCGGTCACTGGCAGGGGTGACAGAGGGGGTGGCCTCCCTCCCACTGTTCTGAAGGATGACAAAAGGGAAGGTAAACAAATAAGAGATGTTCTCTGCCACTCATGGCCTACTCTGAAGCTTCAGCAGTGGGGAAGAGAAGGAGTGAGACCCTGGTGAGTAACAGAGGCCAGTGCTGTTCCTGCTCAGAAGCCACCGCCCAGCTGATGGCCCTGGTGGGCATGTGATTGCTCTATGCACAGATGAGAGCAGTATCACACTCGATTTAGCCACTTCCTAAATTTGTGGTTTGGTGAGCAGAATAGAATTTTGTGTTTGATAGCCTCAGAAAGCGACTAAAATTAGAAGTAGAGGTGGATGTGTTTTTCAGCTTTTCTGGACCGAGTGTCTTGGCTGGCATTTCCCCATTTCCTCCTTCCTTGCCCTGTGAATTAGGTCTGTCTGATCCACAGAGAGCCTTTTTCCTTTGCAGATGGTATCAGGATCCAGTACATCTTCCTTGTCCTTTCCTCTCTCTTCCCTTTGGTTTGAGATTCAAACAAGAACAGACACTGAAGTTTCACAGACCCAGATAACCCAATTTCCATCATTAATCCCCCTTCCTTATTGCCTGGCCTTCTCTGGAAACGATCACGTGGTAGAATCATTGTCATGGGGAAACTGTCTCGAGTGTCTCAGAGGGTTCTGGTAAAGTACCCACCCCTCTTCCCTGTGGTCAGGCTTGGGCTACTCCTCTTTGCTATATTTTCACAGAAACAAAAAAAAGGAATCCGTTAGGTCAGCAGCTCAAAAAATCAGGGAAGGAAAAGGCTGCTCAGCCAAGGCAGGGGCCTGCAGGGAAAAAAAAGGAGAAGGAAGAGCCACTGCACCCAGGCTGTGACTCGGTGAACACTGCCACAAGGGCATCTGGGTGAAACTGCATTTCAGTGGGTGGGGAAGTTCAGAGTGAGGGGGCTCCCTGTTGTTTGTCCACGCTCTAGTGTTGGGAAGGGTCTGTTGGATAGTTTTTTCCTGGTGCTCACATCTGCTCCTTTGGCTCAGCGCAGACTGTAGGGCAGCCATGGCCTCCCTTCTTTTTCCTCTTTCCCATTCACTCATGATCTAAATGTGGCAGCACTGGTGGGTGTAATCTGCTCCTAATACTCGTGTCTGGGACCTGTTGCAGTTCAGCTTTTCCTTTCACATCCCCATGGCATTATTCTCTTCCAGGACTCGGGCAAAGCCTTCTCTGCCCCACCATGCGAGGAGCCCCCTCCTCCCCCTGGGGACGCTGATGTGTCTGGGGCTGAACACCATCTCATCTCACTCCTGCAGCCAGGCCCTCTCCAGACTTTGGTCTGACCACCAAAAGATACTTGAGGGGAGATTTTTCATTCTTCATCCCTACCACTGTCCATCTGGGTTTAATCCCTCTGTTCTCCCCATGAATCTCCACCACCCATTTTGTGTTGAAGGGCCGAGTAAACCCAGAACTTCAGTTCTGCTCACTTCTGCTCTTATTTCTGTCAGAATCCACTGGACTCTGAGGTTAAGTCCTTTGGAGAAAGGAGATCATTTTAGTCAGTCTTTCTGAATCTCAGATTTGTGCTCATGTCAGGACTCAGAAGCGAAGAAAGTTTCACATGGATGGGGCCTTTGCTGCAAGAATGTAACCTGTCTCTTACTTCTGTCACCTCATATTTCGGGGAGCTGCAGTTTGGGAGCAAACAGCAGCACTAAAAATAAATATGTTTTTCCCTCATCTGCACACTGTTAGTGTAAAAGGATGGCTGAGTGGGTGGACTGGCTCTTCTATGTTCCTTTTTCTTTCGGTTCTTATTTTGTTTAACTCAAGAATATGTCGTTGTCATGTTCACATGGCCTGACCCAGCCCGAGGCCTTTTCACTTCTTTCTTTGTTCTCAAGCAGGACCATTCTTCCCCACTTTCAGGCAGCCTTGGCTTCAGGCATCAAGATGCAGAGTGAGGGGTTGCTGGTCCCGTTTATCAGTGCAGCTTCTTCCCAGTTGTTCTACCTCTGGAGCACCAGTACAAGTCTCCCCCATTCTCCTCCCTCCTGCCTTATCGGAAACCCAGCCCGAGACCCGTAAGGGCCACCTGCCAACACATAACTCTGCTCTACCACGGATGAAACTCTTGATACTGCCTTTTTTAACTTGTTTTTCAGGTAGTTCCTACCCTTTGAACACTGTCATTTTTCAGACTGTCATTCACCAAGTTCATCGGGTCTCAACCACAGCCTCTGAATGGAAAACATTTATATGTCTCATTTTTGTGGGCTAGAGTAAAGCAGAGCAGAAATTTCCAAAGTGCTGAATGTTTTCTGTTCCAGAGAATTCCTCTAGAAACTCCTACACGTGTACAAAATACTGCTTCCCAAGTTTGGGCACAAAAATGCTCCCCTGCTCCCCTGAGTAGTTACGCTTGGATCTCCCTGTAGGACCCTCCGTGAGTTCCAGGTCACACTGGCACGGCTGCATGGCCTGAGGTGGGCCAGGGCTATCAGAGTCAGGCGTAGCAAATGGATCTTTTAAAGGATATAAAATCTTACATTTCCCAATTAGAATCAACCTGTAGGAAGGTGAAAAATCCCTTCGTGTGGAACATCATGTCTGCCCATAATGAGAATCACGGCAGCCTCTTAAGTACAGCACTGTGCTCTGTAATTAGCACGTGCCCTTCTGGAAGGAATGAAGACAAGCCCTGTTGTGGCAAATTGCCAGGCTTGGCCTGGCCAAGCTCCATCCCCAGCTGCCATCCTTCAGTGCCCTGTCACCGAGTGCTTGCTGGATGTGTGGGGGGTGGAGCACATCCCTGAACGAGGTTCTGTGGCCAAATGGGAATTCTGAGTTCCTCTGAGACAGAGGGGCCTAAATTAGAGCAAGGAGAGAAGAATCACTGGGTTCTGATGTCCAGGGATAATGCCAGCTCAGTTCTGCTTGCAGAGCCCTTTCAGTGTCCAGTCACTAGTTTTTTGGGCTCCTCCCAGAGAAAACAGCGGTGTGTGCTTGGTCACTTAGACCACTGCCTGCTTTGGGAACCAGGCCCAGCAGACAGGGAAGAAGGTCTCCTGTCAGTTAGAACATGGAGCCTTGCAGTGAAGTAGAAGATAATCCCACAGAAATGTACATGAATGTGGAAGACTTCGGAACAACCATCTAGAACAGAGCAGTGAAACCTGATCAAAGACAACAAACTCCATCATTTAAGCTGAGTTTGTAATTGTAGTGTTTTATTAACAAGCAGATATTGCTGGAAGGGCTGGTTGTGCAGATGTGTAACATCTGCACTCATTAGGCCTCTGGAAAGTGTCCTGGTGATAGTTCATTCCAAAAATATCATTGGTTTTCTAGCTTTTCTCTTGACCGGATAAAGGAAGAATGATTTTTCCAAGGTCACTTCTGGTGGAAGTGTTTTCTGGTTCAGATCCAGTGGACCAGGGGAGACAGTGGACCAGGGGAGGCAGACCACAGCAGCAGAACAAGAGCTCAGTTCTCCTGGTGAAGATGAGCTCCAAAGCCTTGTCACAAGTTTGTCACTGATGGAGAAGGACAATGCAAAACCCCGTGGCTTTGCTGTTCACCTTCTTTTTGATGAGTGTGCTCTGTGCTTTCTAAATTCCTTCCCAAGGACAGGTCCCTGGGCTAGTAAAACATGGAGGTTTGGATGGGAATCTCCTGAAGAGCCTCAAAAGGATATGGCTCATGACAGGCCTCTTGCTCAGCTCCAAAATTCAGGGAAACTTGAACTTCATACAAGGGAGAGGAAATTTGTCCCCCAACATATTCTTCCCTGGCCAGCTCTGCTTTCCACCCCCCACTAGCAGTAAACTGAATGATCTTTTATGAAATGCAGACTTTATGGGTAACTTGGTTATTGATTGTTCAAGGGGATGTTTTGTCAGGATGTTCCTCTATGAGCTTGGGGTGGGGAGCAAACAGTGACAGCCAGGCCAGCTAATAAATGACTTAATATCAGTGACTGTGGTTTAAATTTACACACTTAACTTGCACTTAGTCCAAACAGCTGCAAGTGCTTTAGGAAAGGTGATATTCCCCCATTTTGTGGAAAGAGAAACTGAGGCACAGTGCAGCTCAGTTATTTGTCCAGAATCACCTGCTGCTGGGAATAGAAAACACAGTTCAGGCTCATGTGAGAATCATTAGATAATACTTATTATAAA
Organism: Oreocharis arfaki; assembly: GCA_013398015.1. Taxonomy (NCBI): domain Eukaryota; kingdom Metazoa; phylum Chordata; class Aves; order Passeriformes; family Paramythiidae; genus Oreocharis; species Oreocharis arfaki. The sequence goes on from VZRR01011373.1 coordinate 180,556, forward strand.
GGAAATTCATTCCTGTCTGGAATATTACTGGATTTTGAGATCTTAGGAACAGACGAGTTCCTTAAGTTGGGCAAGGAAGTTCTTGGTTCTCCCTTCAGCTCTCTGCAGTATATAATGTTTTGTTTAAATACAGCAAGGACATTAACTGGGGCATAGTTCTGTCTTGTCCTCCGTTTTCCTTCTCTTTCAGCTTCCATAGATCTGATCTTATTTGCCTGAACCAATCCCTTGCGCTTGAGGCTTTCAGCTGCTCTGGCCTTTCAGTTTCGTGCTTTGTCCAGGCCGTGCTGATTTCTGGTAAGTGTTTTGTGTGCTGAGATTTGCGCTCGGGGCCGGGCCGGGCGGAGCCGCGCTCGGGGCCGGGGATGCGCCCGGCACCTCCCGCCCGCCCCCCGAACCCCGCACTTGCTTTGTCCGAGCCTGGCAAAGTTCCGCTGCGGTGAAATCAGCCCGGCCCCGTGAGCCGGCAGATGGCGGGGGTGGTCCCAGGCTGGCCTTTTAGCTTTTGCCTTATTGATTTTGTTTGCTGAGGGATGAGCACTTTGTCCCCTGTGCGAAGCTGACCGCTTCAAAAGCCAGCCACTCTTCCTCACCTGATTGCACCACAGGTCCTGGAAAGCATCTGACATTAACATGTTTTCTGAGAGAAAGGTACAGGAGACAATTCTGAGCAGTTTGGGGTGGGGTTCTGTGTAATTCATGTATGTGCACTCAGGCACATGGAGGGGTTCGTGGGGCTGTCCTGTGCAGGGCCACGAGCTGGACTTTGATGTTCCTTGTGGGACCCTTCCAGCTCAGGAAATTCCATGATTCTGTGTATGTCCCAGTGAATAATGACTCCAAAGACATCGTGACTGGATCTGTATTTGCACAGTAGCTGCTTTGTGTGGTGTTTTCAGATCTGTCTGTCACCACTACTACACTATAAATGTGGTGTATAAATGCAGGTAATCCTAAAAGCACTACAAAACAGGATACAAATTACTTTGGCTCGGTGGGATTCATTTGGGGGTTTGGGTATTTTGGGGGGTTTTGCCCTAAAATGATTCTCTTTCAATATTTAACATTTCTCCTGTTTTGCTGGCTTCCAGCCAAGCCCTGCTTCCCCGGTAGGTAAAGAGAGCAGAGTTGGGTTGGCAGCGTGCTGTACTCCCCGGGAGGGTGTGCCTGTCACCCCCTGCAGCTGGGACTTCTGTCTCCTGAGACACCAACACATGGCACAAGATCATCTTTTAAACGTCACATGAGATTCTGGGAATTCTCTCCCTGGTCCCAGCATACTTCCAGAACTGTTTATCTCAGCTCTCTCATGGTACGCCAAACCACCAGGTGTTCTGTGTGCCTGGGGCCCCACTTGTTTTGGAAGGCTTCCTCGGTTTTTGTTTGTACAGAGTTATCCTGGTCTGCAGAGTGGGTTCAGAGAGCCCCTGCCAGGGCCCTGTGCATATTCCCGCTGACTGGGAGAACCTGTCCGTGCTTTCCCACGATGACCCGTGCTAGGATTGCTGTGACCACGCTCCACCGTCCACCTCCAGCCAAGACCTGAGGCGGGAGTGGGACAGGACTGTGCAATGGCTCTTTAAGCTGTGTCTGATCCTCTTAAATACCACCTGTGGGCATTTCTTGCCTCTGTACAGCCCATTCCTTCTCGGGCACGCGGGGCCTTGGCTGTGCATTTCTAAACATGTTTCTGTTTCGTGTTTCACAGCAGCCACCATGTTGTGCTTATTCCAGTGAAAGCTGGGTGAAATTCCATGGCCTCGTATTATGCAGAAGGGCAAACAAGGTCTCCATCACATCCAGGAAACTATAAATAGAAACTGTACAAAAATCAACAGAGAATGACTAGAGGAGAGGTGGTCATATGAAACTGCCCAAATTTATGTGCCTAGTTTGGGAACTAAAGGTAAGGTTCCCCACATGGAGAGAGATAAATTTCTTTTGAATTGCCATCTGGAAGATAATTCCTTGACTCTTTTTCTAAGTGCTAGAAGGGTCTGGATCAGTGCACACAGGATCAAACCATCAGCACTCAGCTCCAAAGGAAACAGGTCCCAGAGGAAACAGCTCCCAGGCAGTGTCCTGCTCATGTGGTTCTCAGGCCAAATTGTACCAGGGAGAAACCAGCAGAATGATGAGGCCAGGAAGAACAAATTACACCTCTTAGGGTACCACATCATCACCCTCATTTTAGTCGTTTAGAAGAACAATTATCTGTTTAATTGTCTCATCATCACAAACAAGAGTCCCGAGCTGCTCTGTGGCACCTGGGCTGGTGGTGGTTTTGGTGGGTGTGCCCTGCGTGCTCCCCTGTCTCTACACGCAAGCCTGGCTTGTGCATTTGCAGAGATTACTCTCCCTTTCCAAACAGAAAGCAGTGACTGGACCAAGCCCAAGCATTGTTTAACAGTGGCCTGTGACTCTGTGGTTTGTTTTCTTGTTTTGTTTGTAAAGGTCAGAGACATAATGATTTTTTTTTTTGAGGTAGAAGTTTTACTCAGATCTTTCACTGGGCCGAGCTAGAGGGGAAGTGAAAAAGTAAGTCTTGGTCAAAAGCATGACATTTCTTCAGTGATTTCTCTCATCAAATACATGCCTGAAGTGGAAGTTGATCATGTCTCCCTGAGGCCATATTGCCTTCCATAATACCCCAGTCTGCCCGTCTGAATGTAACCCCCTGCATTTGGGTTTAAATCTAATAAAAACGCCTGGTTCTGATATGATTTTCCAGGCTTGCCAAATTGCTGCAAACTCCAGCAAGGCATGTTTCCTCGTAAGCACTTTCCAGCACTGGACCCCTGCCTTATCTGGGCTGTAGGTGGGCCAGGAGGGAGGATTTGGTGTGCAGAGCCTGGGAGGTGACTCTGCTTTGCACCGGGGATTTTCACTGGAGCAGCCTCTCTCAGGCACCTGGCAAAGCGACAGAAGGAAGAAACTGCTCATGACTGGCAAATCCTTCCCACTTCTCTGGGGTGAAAGAGACCTTTGGTGGATCATTCTTAGCTGGTTATCAAGGCAATAGCCAGTGTGAAATTTTTAGTAAGGCATTGCTTGTGGTAGGCAAGCGAGTCTAAGTGCCAGTGATATTTTCTGCAGGGTCTGATACTTGTGTGAGGTCTGGGCTTTCAGGGTTGTTTGCTCTGAAATACCATAGACACTGCACATAAACACTGGTACAAACTTTTTACAACTTTCTGCATGCTCAGTAATAGCTAAATGATGCAGACACACATTCAGAATAAGAGTACAATTGTTGTTGGGCATTCTTCTGAATATGTCAGATTTTTTTAATTGAGAGGTGAAGAAATGGTGTCAGTGAATGGTTTGTATTGGAAAAAAGATATGTTTTTGAAACAAAACTTTTGATTGACCCATCCCTATTTTTTCTCCCATCTCAATCTTCTTTTTAAAATTTTGAAGTAGGTACATGGGAAGTTTTTGAAATCTCAAAAATATTCACAGGAAAGGAAAAGCACTTCCTGTTGATCTCGGCTTGGATGCTTGGGGGAGTATGACATTTTCTGCAAAACTGACAGAAACCAGGTAGGATTTTCACTGCCTGCCAGGCAGGTTTGAAAACCTGCTTGATTTCCTTCTAGCTCACCCACCCAGCTCCCAGGGATCCTGGCAGAGGGAGCTGCGAGCCAGAGACCCGTCCAAGGTTCTGGGCTGTCACCTGTCCTCTTCCAGAGGTCTCACAGGGGCCTGCTCTGGCTCTGTGCAGCCCCTCTCCGGGCTCTTTCAAGCTGTGTCTTCCAGACTGCTGGGTGTCCCATGAGCTGCTGGGACAGCCGGGGCTGGGGCTCAGCCCTCAGCAGGCTCCAGCTGCCCCTCTCCAGACCAGCTGTGTGGGCCCAGCACTCCAGGGGCTCCGAGCGCCCAGGGCTGCTCCCACCTCTCGTCTGCTCCAAGGGCCAGCAGCCTCTTCCCCTGCAGGGCAGGTATGCAGACTCTCCAGCTGCCCCATGTCCTCTTCAGCTGCAATTCAAACTATCCATTTTTCTCAGGAATGTGAATTTGGCCACAAATTCGCAGCAATTTCACTGAAGTAACTTTCGAAATTGAAATGACGCCAGTTGAGGAATATTCTTTAGGGTGTATCTAGAAGTGTTCTGTGAGAAATATTCATCCTTTGGAAGCTAGAGATAAATTGCATCCTGGATCGCTCAGGGAACTGAATCTTCCCATCCTTGAACACCTTTTGCCCTAAGCATGAGTATTGAGTCAAAGCTGATGTGGGTCAGACTCACAATACTCAAAGCACTTCTGCTGGTTCATGTGGAACACGTCACCATCTGTAAAAAGTGTGAAGATAAAGAAGCCTGGTCCTAGGGCACTGTAAATTCTTGATTTCAGACATGAAACTTTAGATTTGAGAAAGTTATCTGACAAAGAGCCTGGGCCTGGTTTGTGTATTTGTTACACCTGTCTTGGCCAACAGAACTGCCAGGACGCTCAGCAGCTCTCAGCCAGCTGAAGGTGCCTTCATGGGCGGCAGGAGAAGGTGCCGTGGCTCAGCCCCACACAGCCGCTCGCTCACTCCCTGTTGGTGGGATGGGAGAGGAAATTGGAAGGGTAAAAGTGAGAAAATGTGTGGGTTGAGATAAAGGCAGTTTAGTAGGTGAAGCAAAAGCTGCGTGTGAAAGCGGAGCAAAGCCAGGAATTCATTGCCCACATCCCGGGCTCCAGCACACAGACAGGGACTGGCAAGACAAATGCCATCGCTCTGAATGTCCCCTCCCTTCCTGCTTCCCCGGGCTCCATATGCTGGGCACGGTGCCAAATGGCCTGGGATATCCCTGGGGTCAGCTGGGGTCAGCTGTGTCCCCCCCAGGTCCCTGTGCACGCCCAGCCCACTTGCTGGTGGGGTGAGTGAGGAGCAGAAAAGGCCTTGGCTCTGTGCAAGTAAGTAAGGAAAGCAGTAAGGAAAACATCCCTGTGTTATCAGCACTGTTTCCAGCACGATTCCAAAGCACAGCCCCACACCAGCTTCTGGGGAGGAAATTAACCCTCTCCAAGGCCAGCACAGAGATCTGTGGGAGCCCTGGCAGAGGCTGTGCCATGCTCCCTCCTGTCTGGGACCATGTGAGCTCCTTTGGTCCAAGCAGTTTCCTGAGCTGCTGCCAGGAGCTGGAGGGTGAAGCCTCCAGAGATAAAATGTCCGTACAGCTCCCCTGGAGAATCATGGGGACCCTGTGGAACATGGCTTGTGTTCCAAAGGTTTGCAACATCTAACCTCGCAGAGCTCTTGGGCACTGGGACCTGAGTGCTTTAGCCTTTACTAAACAAATACTTTTAATGATTTGAGTCTTAACAGGAAAGTCCAGTGGGGGCTATTGAACTCTGGAATTCGCTGCAGGGGGGCATAGGAGAGATTAGAGGCCATGGCTAATCAAAGAAAATCTGCTTTACATTGTACTGCTGCTTGCACAGCTCCAATTCATATCTGACTCCCTTTTGCCTTAGAGGGAGCTGCATGTGTAGACTGACCCTTTCTGTGCTGAGCTTTCCTATCAAGATCTCCCAGGACTACCCCAGTTTCTCAGGCAGGTGATTCATGACAGTTTTTGCAGTGACACCTCTCTCCCTGCAGCCAGTTGTCCCAGTTTTCGCCCTGCTCCTCTTTGGATCAGCACACCTTTTCCCATGTTTACGGGGTAAACTGAACTGTCAGCTGAAAGGAATTTTTCAGCTGCTCTGGTCGAGTGTGCAGCTGCACAACCAGCTGTGCCAGCAGCACGGGGAGTGTGGAGGGCGGGGGCTGCCCCAGCCACTGGAGGTGAAACCACAGCCTCCCTGGTTCAACCGAAACGCGCCGGCACCGAGCCACCAACGGCCGAGCAGCGCCCGCCGCTCCTTCCGTGGGGCAGGCGGTGGGACGGAGATGGACCCTCAGAGTCCGTGCAGTCAGGAGCTCTTCCACCCAGTAGGTGCAGACATTTAAAATGAAAAGGCTCCCAGCCGCAGTGTGGGTGTCAGCTGCTTTGTTCCAAGGTTTATTCCAGCCCAGCTGTCTCTGGGGTCTCACGGTAGCACTCTGGGCCTCGGAGGCCGTGGGTCTGTGTGTGATCCCAGCAGGTCACACTGTGGAAATGTGGAACCCCACTGCCCACAGGCTGCTTGTTCCCACATTGCTGCCAGAGCTCATGCATCTGGAACACAGCTGGCACAGCTTTGTGGCATTGCTGCACGTCAGCTTCGGGCAAAGCCTCACTTTAACTTCGTGGTAGTTGGAGGCAACCTGGATGACTTTGTACCAAAGCAGATGAGGCAAATGCATGCTGTTGTGCTAACTCATCTTCCCTTCGAGCACTGTGGAGCAGTAACTTTCAGAAACACAGTGGAAAGATGTAGCCAGTGTGAAGAAACAGCTCAAACAGCTTCCTCTGTTTCTGCAGTGCTTCTCTCACCATGTTTCTAAACAGGTTTGAAAACACTTAACCCTGAGCTGTGCACCCACACTGATCCCTTAACTCCTCCTTGCTCCTGGGTAATATTCACATTGATGGGCCCAAGCACCAGAGCACAGCTACACACACACCAAACTATCCTTTGGCAGCATCTACATCCCAGTTGGAACATGTCTTTTAAAAGGCGGCTTTTTGCAGTTTCATACTTCAACTACCAACTAAACTCCTTATCAGTGTGATTCTATCAACAGGAAACTGGTAAGAAAAAAAAGAAGTACCCACCCCATAGCCCACGATGTTATCTAATCTCTGTCCAATCTGCTTTCTGCTTGGGGACACATGCAACAGGCTGCAGCAACTGTGTGTCAGAAGGTCAGAGAACTCAGACAGGGGACAGCAGTGCAAATAACCAGTTGGGACTCAAAGAATCCAAAGTTGAAGCAGATTTCTAAAGCTGCTTAGTAATCAAAATATCTCACTGTGCAAATCAGCCTTTTTCTCGTGGTCACAGCTCCTCTGTTTGCGCTCACTGGAGCGTTTGCCACCGTGCCGCAGGTGTGACAAGAGTCTCATGAGCACAGAAAGACACCTGGGACACGGGCTGTGGTGGGCTTGGCAGTGCGGGGTCAGCAGTTGGACTTGATGATCTTAGAGGTCTCTTCCAACTCAAACAGTTCTGTGATTCTGTGATAGAAGCAGCGTTTGGGGTTAGACCACATACTTGCGCTTTGCAGGAAGAAAGTGTTTTCACTTACAGTAACAGAGGCTTTTTCTGAGTGCAAAAGTCAGTTCCTGAAGCGTCCAGCTGTTGCAGTTGTGTGGGGATATCAGACTTAGCTAAAAGCTCTTACAAAAAATATATGCATAAAATGATGTATAGGTTTGCATTTGCTAATTGGTGGCTAATTGGTGTTCCCAGTTGCAGTAGTCTGCTCTTGGCACTGGAAGATGCTCTAGAACTTCTTTATTCTACATATTAGAAAAAACTCTCTCTGGTGCTTCTTTTCAGTTGAGGCTGTGTCCCAGAGACTGAGTGTCAGCTACAGTGACTGAAATAAGGCCCTTATGTGAGACACAGCCCTGGCTAAAACTAAAACTCGGGCAGCAGATCGTGTCCCTCTCCTGCCCTGCAGAAAGGGTGCGGTAAGAATGACAAAACTCAGGCCAAGGCACCTCTGACCAGCTGGAGCAGGTGGCACAGCAACCTTGTTATCCCTTCCCACTGACCCCAGGGTTGGCTAAAACCTCTGCAATCCAATTATTGGTGTTAATCTGTTGGTGCTATTGCACTAAGCATATTATTGAAGGACTGTTCAGGTATGGTGAGCTGGAATCTGTGTGAGGCTGGAGAATTAAATGGATTAATGAAAGTGTGCATGTCAACATCCATTTACCAGGAGAGTGAGGAGCAAACAAAGTGGGAAGGTTGAGAATGAGAATTCAGAGTCAAATTCTTTCTTAGCACATTCATAGATCATGGAATTAATTAATTCCCAGTTCTGGGATGCTTTTCTTGGAATTGGCAGGGTGACAAGAGTCTAAGGCCAAACATACCCAATCCTGCTGCACTGAAGGTGTGAGTACAGGAAGTGACAATAGGTCTTCAGTGTGTAAAGATCTAGAATGTTTTTATTCAGAAAAAGTAATAGTTGCAAAAATTTACTTAGCTAGTCTAGGAGTTTAGCAGAGTTCAGTAGGAAAACTTGTTATCACCAAAGCAGCAATCACACTCTGAAGGACTTTAACCCACCTGTTCTCCTCTCCCAGGAAAGACTGAGGTTTTTTTCTTCTTTTCTGGCTAAGGCACTTCTTAGTATTCTGTTTGTAATTACTTAGTTATTTTGATAAAATATGCCATTGAGGTCTGTTTTAGAAGGAGAGCTCTGACTTGGGTTTTGCAATCACTGAAACCTGTGAAAATTGTCCTGTCATCCACTGCTGTGTTTGACAGACAGTGTTCAACCTGTGTTACTGGTGTCATCTCCTTGGCCTGGCTGGTCCTGTGCTCACTTCCCTTCAAGTGGTTAAGGCAGTGGTTGGTTTGTGTCTCTAATTTAGCTATGGGAAACACATCTTCCTAGCAATGTGGTACTAGAAAAATCCCTAGAACTATTTCACGGCTTTTTTCTTCCCACTCAGTATTATGAAACATCCACGATAAATTACTGAACACCAGCAGATGCTGTGCTCTGATGGTGTGTGCAGCGATGCTGATAATATGCTTTTTATAGCATAGGTAGGTCTATAACAAGGACCTATAAGATCATCCTCTGCTCTGGGTGACACAGTGGGGTGGCACCTCACTCTTGTTTCTGCCCACAGCTTTAGCTAAAGAAACACCTAGAAGACGTGAAGAGGGAGGAAAGGGGTTCAAAAGGGGATTGTTTGTATCACTTCACAGCTAAAGTAAGATAACTCTTATTACACTCCTTTAAGGTGCCTTTATCAATGTAACTTCTTGTGGCAAGTTCATTTAGGCCCGGTCTTTGCAAAGCACCTGCTGTAATTCAGTCATATTTATGAGTTTGGACTGGGGTCTTTCTGTAGGGATAGCTGTATGGGTGTGAAAGTACAGAGTGAAATGGTTGTGTTAAAATAACCCACACATCCTTCCTTACTCTTGCTTCTTGCTCCTTCCAGCTTGGATAGGCTCCGGAGAGATTCCCAGCATGGTTTGTTTCACAGAAACTGCTGGTCTTGAGGATCTGCAGAGTCCAGGCTGGCCCTGGGAAGCTTCCATGTGCCAAAGCATCCTCAGAGGCTCAGGGGGAAGCTGAGGGGAAGGGAAAGTTGGAGAATATGAGGTGCTAAGCTGTCACATTCCAGGTTAGAGTAGTTCTTTCTGGAGTTTGTGCTGACTCGGGGAGAGCCATCTCCAGGACCTCCGAGCTGTGCTTTACCCGGACCCGTGTCGCAGGTGGCCTTGGTGCACGGACCTGCTCGGAGGAGCCCCTGGACACGGATGTGCCGGGGTGGTCGAGCCTCAGCAAAAAGCAGTGGTTGCATAAACAAAGTACCCTGTGTCCCCTGCACTGGGGGAGAGAGTGTTTGTGAAAAGAATGTGCCAGAACCCACAAGAGGTGAAGGGACAAGCAGAGCCGCCTCCACCCTCGCTACTCCTCACACGCAGTCACTGCAAAAACAAACAAACAAGACACGACTGGCTTGGCCAAGATGGTTTTAGAGACTGACTCAGGCCCAGCACTCTGGCTGTGAGCGAAAGGGAATCTGCGTTATCCGGGCGATGGAACGGATTGACACAAGGATCTGTGTGCGAGCAGCAGCGAGCAGCGCCCCGGAGTGCCCCTGGCTGGGCTCCAGCCCCCGGTCGGGAGCGTGTGCCCGAGCGGGGAGCCCCCCGAGCCGGGCAGCGGGCACAGCTCCAGTGTGCGCCCTGTGCCGGGCTGTCCCCGGCCGGCGGGGCTGCCCCGAGCTGTGCCGCTGTGTGCCCGTGCCCCGGGGACACAGAGGTGTCCGTGCCGCGGTGCCCCGCACACGCGTGTGCTGGTGAGCACAGGCAGGTGTGTGCCCGTGCCCCGGGGACACAGAGGTGTCCGTGCCGCGGTGCCCCCGCACACGCATGTGCTGGTGAGCACAGGCAGGTGTGTGCCCGTGCCCTGGGGACACAGAGGTGTCCGTGCCGCGGTGCCCCCGCACACGCGTGGGCTGGTGAGCACAGGCAGGTGTGTGCCCGTGCCCTGGGGACACAGAGGTGTCCGTGCCGCGGTGCCCCTGCACACGCGTGTGCTGGTGAGCACAGGCAGGTGTGTGCACGCCCGCTGCGGCGCCCCGAGCAAACACGAGGGGAGCGGTGCCCGTGGGCGGGACCCTGCCGGTGTTCGTGGCAGTCGTGTGTTCCCCGTGTGAGTGTGCAGGAAGCTGGCTTTGTGCAGATGTGCTGCCTGCACGTGTCCAGGTGCTTGCCCAGCTGTTGGTGGGACTTCTCCATAACGGGGAGTGCTGCTCCATTTTCTACTGACCACTGGCAAAATAATAAAGCTGAGTGAAAAGCTTACGCAAATCTGAGCTGCTGACTGGAACAGGATAACTGCAGTTCTCCAATGCAAAAGGGGCTTTTTGCATCACCTTGCCTGCATTGGCATCAAACTCGGCAAAAGTGGAAGGTGTCAGTTTTGTTTCCACTCGCACTGGGGTTTGTTGATCTGCTGTAAATGCGGTGTGTCCTTTGGATACAGTTACACCTCAGATGCTGAGACAAGGCTGTATCTTTTCTACATCACTTATGATCAGTCTAATAAGTTGTATTGGCTTGACCATAGAACAGGCCAAAAGCTAAAAGCATCTGGAAGCTCCCCAGTGTTGGACAAGCAAACAGTTGTCCTGGGTGCCTCTTCATCTCACCTGGGGCAATAGGACACGTACATGGAAAGTTCTCAGAGTCCTTGGGTATGGCGGTTTCAGTGACTGAGCTCCTAAGGGGGTTCAGAGGGACCTTTGGAGCTATGATTTTAAACAGGCCTGCAATTCACCTGGCCCCATTAGTAACAGAACTGATTGCCCAACTGGGATGCTTACATTTATTTCCCCCTCTTCTGGTTGTTGATGTTTCCCCTTTTAAGTATCTGGTTGTTTTAGTGTCTCTAAGCACGTTATATTACAACATGTAATTTTCAGAGCGAAACATCTCTCGGTGTGCCTCTGGATGTGTGTGTGTGTCTGAAACACCGCTGGTGCTCTCTGCCCTGGCTGTGTGCTGCAGGGCACTGCCCCACCGAGCAGGGGCTGTGCTCAGCAGTGCCTCTTCTCTGGCGTGGGGGGTGCCCAGTGGTGTCTCCTGCTCACAGACACGGTGCTGGAGTATTTTGTGTCCTGGTGGGGTTTGTTTGGGCAGTGCCATGGTCTGGGGCCATGCAGGTGGCAGTGCCACAGCTGCACTGTTCAGCCTGGCCTGCTTGGTAGTGATGCTCATTCCATCGCCATGGAATGTGTGTTGAGAGTCCAGGTTTGCCAGGTAATGACACCCCTGTCCAGTCTGGCAATCTCCTGTTGGAGCTGGGAGTTCTTCTCTTGGAGAAAGCAATCACTGGGCTTCATTTGGGCTGCTGAATCTGTCTGTACTGTGCTTTATTTTCTGTAAGTGTTCAGAGCCACTTTGTAGCTCAGGGTAGATCTAAGGGGTTTGGGCCTTTCTGTGCCATAGCTGGGATTCCTCCAGCTGAAGGGTTTCTTCCTTGGTTTCCCCAACTATAAAATTAAATGAATCCTCAAAAACAAGTTAATTGCCAAGGACTGTGAAGTAACTATGATCAGTGTTTAATTGGCTTTAGCTTCCAGACGATGTGTAACAAATTAGCCTCAGTCCGAGGAATCCATCTGTCTGCAGGCAAATTAAAGAACCGTGCACACAGGCCCTGATGACCCGGCAGTGATGTGGTGTGTCCCTCTTGTGTCATTTAAGTGCACAGTATTGTGGTTCACTTGTGACTTTATAATTAAAACAAGTCAAAATAATGCTCAATAATTTTAACTATATTGCTTGGCTAGTTGTTCAAATAGTGCCTGATTCTTGAAAAAAAAAAAAAGAAAGTTAAAAGCATGTGCATGTGTACAAAATACTTATTGCACAATTTTTGCATGCACAATTACCCTGATGGCAAATGCAATTACACACTGAGCACCTCCAGCTGCATGCACACATTGGCAAGTGCTCAGCTCCGGGTTTTTATGCAGTCTGGTGAATTTATTTGGCATGAGAAGATTTCAGGAATGAAGTCTCAGTCTGTGGGCACAAGCAGCTAACCTTTCTGTAAGACATGCCCTATCCTAGCTTCCCTCAGAAGTGAGGACTGAATTCCACCCCCGTTGCTTGTTCAGACACTGGCCTTTTCCCTGGAAAGCAGAGATGAATTTGGAACTCCATGGGATGCTCCTGTGCCCCTGTGGAGCACACAGCACTGCTCTCTGAGTGACTCAGATATGAGTTCCTGCTCAGGACTGTGTCTTCCTCAAGCAGAAAAGCCCTGGATGTGTTTGGATCTTTGCTAAATGCTCTGGGAGGGTCACAGGTGATGTTTGCATGGTGCTCCGTGAGAGACCACTAACATTATTTTGCTAGCTTACACAGTGGATCTGATTCTCCTGTCACTTATGGAAGCTTTGCAATCTCATCTGAGCTGCTTAATTTACTTCAATGCAAGAGAAAAGAGAGCCCAGGCTATTGCTGCTCAGAGAAGTGAGCGAGCCGGGGCAATGTTTGGCTCCATCTTAGCCTGGTTGCTTTTTACTTTTTTACTTAACCCTCTTGTTAATCTCCTACTTCTTGAGTGTCTTCTCTCAGTAAACAACTGTCTTCACTGTGTGAAAAGAACGTGGCTGAGAGGAGTCTTTGCACAGGGACACGGAGAAAAGAAAGTCCTCCCATTTGTGAAATGACCTTAAGCAGCCTGTCCTGGTGATGGACTTCTTAAGGGAAAGAGGAAGGAAATTGCAGGGCTGTAGCCCCCCTCCCGAGTCAGACTGGTGAGTTCCCATGTGGTGGAAGAGCATCTGGTTGATTACACAACCTTCCCCACCAGAGCCCAGCTCCGTGTGCCCTGCTGAGGCCTTTGCTGTAGGATCCTTGCTGCAGTCTCACTGCAGGGGCCTTCCTTGGCCGTTCCTCCCCTCCTGTCACTCCTTCTGTGCACCAGAAAAGCACAAACATCACATTACAAACCTGCACGGAGTCCCTGCTGGGGGGCAGTGTGGCCTGGAGGCTCGGGGTGTGCACGCAGCAAGCACAGGTGTGCGGGGAGGTGACGCTGCCCCTGTCCCTAGGGAAAGGTTTGTCGCTCGTCTTTCCGCACGCTGAGTCACGGAGCAGCTCCCCAAAACCAGCTGGGCTGAGAACATGTGGGAACACAAAACGTTCCTTAAGAGGCCAACAGCAGACAATCCTGAATTTAGCTGCAGTTCCCTGAGGCTGGCAATATCGAGGGGGGAAAAAAGACTATTTTTAAGGCTCTTCCAGCTCAGCATTATAAATCAGCAACTGCTCTGATTTAGTTACAGCACAAGTAGAAAGATGTTTTTCTCTTGTTGCTGTCCCAAGGAATTCACTCGGAGATCTAAATGTCAGGGTCTGTCTTTTGTTTCTTACTTGAAATGTGCCCTTATCTCCAGATCTGGATGGGAAGTGTTTTGCCATCCTGACAAGCTTCTCAGAAATTGGAGAATGTTCCTGTGTTCACGCTGAGCTGAAACTCCCATCCTCTCATGCTCTGCACAACACCCAAGGCAGATGCCTGTGCCAGTGAGAGGAGTAGCCGGGTGATTCTGGCAGCCTCTTGGGATGGCGACGTGCCAGGTACTGATCTTGGCTCTCCCCTACCCCTAGCAAGTGCCATTCAGGGGCTGCTCTTCCTAATCTATCTGGGAGCTGGGAAGCTGTTCTCTACCATCACTTCCTTAAAAAATAAGTACAAAAATGTAGATTGATAGAGATCTCTTTCCTCTGTTAAAAAACCTTTTCCATTAAAGTTTCCCAAGCAGCTGTAGATGACAAAGCTGCAGACAAAGTGGAGGCTTTCCTGGCCCATTCAGAGCTGGGTTTGGCTTTGCAAGGAGAGCCAGCAGCTACAGTGAGGTCAGCAGTGCTGATTGCCAGGTGGAATAGTACGTTTTTCTCCTCTCTGTTTTGTTTTCTATATAATCTCACTGCTGTAGCTCTTCTGGGCAGGAAGGTGATGAGTTGGAACCCTGACCAGCACAGCCAGGCTGATGAGAGTCCCTGGAGTAAACCCAGTCCAGCAAGGACAGAGCTCCAGCTCATGCTGGGCGAGAGCTACTGGCAGGTAATGGCTTAGCTGTGCTGGTGAGGTAACAGACACAGGTCCTTAGTGCCTGAATCATATGCAGAGGATTTGTTTACAATGTGAACAACAAAGTCTTTGCTTGTCCTTTTAGTCAAAGAAGAGGCACTATGTAAATGGGATAATTTACCACTATTTAACTATATATCAGTTTTCGCCTTCAAAGGCTGTCCAAGTGGTTTATTTACCATAAATTTAACCTTGGACTAAAGCTGAGATACTAAGATACCCGAGTGATAGGAACCTTAGAAATGCTAAGGCAGAGATAAAGGGAGCACCATCAGATTGAGGGAAATGAGAACTGTCTGGCCCCTTCACAAATACTGAGGATAAACAATAGGGATCTTTGTGCTTGGGCTGTAGGCGTGTTGTCAAGGTAAATGAGACCTGGCAGAGGGCCCTATTGTCTCCTTTCCCACAACTCATTAAGATTTACTTGTTTTATCATCAATGAGTATAATAACCAGAGCTCTGATTATGCCACAAAGACATCCCAATGCCAATGATTCATGAGACAGAGATTGCGTGAGTCATCCACAGGGTCTTCCCAGAGGTGTCCTTCTCGTCTGCTGGGAGGTAGGAACAGCATCTCAGGGTGGGCTGCTCAGCAGGGAGCACCAGGCTGATATTTCACTCTTGTGTGAAGCCCTTTTTGTTCTTTTTCCAGCCCTCACCCCTTAAGTTTATCCAGCAGTGACACCCTTCCCTGGTGTGCAGCATCAACACCCCCACACAGAGCCGAGTTGCAATAGGGCTGGAGGCTACTTTACCTCAGAGGCTTTGCCAGAAATGATTGCAGCACATAATGAATCAGCTGGATTATGCTTACCTGGAACAGGTCTGCCAAAAACTCTGACCTGATTTCCTCTCCCCCCACTCTCATTTTGCTGTGAGGAGCCAAATGGGCTCTGGGTGCAATACAGTGCCACTAGATAAGTTGCCAACCCACAAAATTTTGCAATAATACACTTTTGTCTTTCAGTAGCATCTCTTATCAAACAGGTCAGAGTTATTGTTACAGACCTCAGTGCAGCAGATAAGTGCTGCTCCCCAAGCTACAGAGGACCAGATGAGATACTGAAAGATGAACAAGATCTCGGCGTAACTCGGTAGTAAAAGTAAGACCACGCTGGGCTGCTCTGCCACCTGAGCTGTTGGTGAACATACACCCAGTAATTCCCAGGTGCAATATAAGTACATGAGATCTCAACACTCTCGTTCCGTGTGCTGCTCCACAATTCAGTTGTTAAGGAGGCAGTGAAAGATGTGTGATCTTCTCAATACAGGTGGGCTTGTTCCTCTACAGATGGAAGTTCAAGTACAGCTGTCCCAGCACCTTCCTGTTGAGCTCAGTTCAGGGGAGCAGTTCCCACTGGCCATGTCAAGCCTTGACAGAACCCACTATAGATGCAAATTTAGAGCACTTGCTTGGACATATAACCTGTGATACTGGAATACTGCGTTTAATCCTTGGCCTGTCTGTGGAAGGGGAGAAGACCTATGAAGCCTTTAGCCTGCTAATCTGGGTTTGTGTTCCTGGTGGTTATTTTGCTGAGGATAATGCTTGCAAAACAGAAAATACAGCATGCCTATCTCTCCTAGGTTCTAGTTGAACTAATGGATGTATCCTAATTATTGAAGAGTTAATTGCATTAGTCGTGTGTTGTAGGGTTTTGTCCTCACTCCCTCCCAGCGCGGAGAGCCGTGCAGCAGGGCCCTGTTTCGTGTTAGTTTGGTTGGAATGCACACGCAATCCACAGTGACACTGATGTCAGAGACAGCAGCATCAGAGGGGCATGGTGGGAGCTGTGAGGATCCTTCGTTCCCGGGCAGTTTTCTGCACCCTCCGGGGCTGCACCCCAAGCCCGGCAGTCCCGGGGCTCTCCGGCTGTGCCGTGCCACGTCCCAGGCAGGAGCAGGGAGCAGGGAACGGAGCTGGGGTTGCCCTCAGGAGCACCTCGGTGTGGGCAGGCAGGTGTTAACCCTGTTTAGGCACAGAAAGGTGTTCTCTGAGTAGTTTTGTTTTGTTCCTTCAGCATGGGGGAACTGCAGAAGTAACTCTTACAGACAGATTTTTGTGAGAGGCGTGGAGGATATTTTTCAAAGATATGAGTATAGGATTTCTTTTGCTGTTTCTTTATTCAGAGGAGATATTTAATATGATTTATTGCCTACATCTAGCTCATACATTGAAATAATATATGGTGTGTTAGATAAAAGGACTATTTTGTAGGATTAACTGTCTCCCAAACATCTTTAAATCCTATAAGTGTTCATAACTGAATTCTTTTCTTGAATCAGATAAATTGTTTATTTGCATATATTTGGGATTTTACAAACAAGTTAGTTTTTGAGGCTAGTGCTGCATCATTTTGTGGAGGAAAAAACTGACAGAGAGCTTTTTCCTAAGTGATTTTTACATCAATTGTTTCAGCAGAAGTGAAGTAACTCTGAAACAGCCGTCCTGCCACTTGCAGAGTTGTACTTCCTGGAAGCCAAGCACTGGACATCTTTGCAAGCATGTACTGCATTTGGACCTTGTCAAAATTAGTTCAGAAACTGGATGTGGTTTTTATCCATATGAATCTTAGCAAGACAGTGTTTTTCAGAATAAAAGTCATCAAGACTCTGCAGGAAAATTGTAACACGACGTTTTTCTATACATCCACTCTAAAGCTTTCTCGTGAGTAAGACTCTATCGGTGTATTTTTCAGTCGGTTGAAAAACATATTTGTAACAATATGCAAAATAGAAGTAGGCAACACCTTACACAACACAGTCTATAATGCACCAACACCTTAGCTCCCAGCGTATCCAAAAAGGCTCTGTAGAACAGGGCAAACTTGAGGATTGTTTGCAGGACAGATCAAATGAAATTTTAGGTGAAGACTGTGTTCAACAAAGGGCAGAGAAAAATTCCTCCTGGTTTTCTGTGGGAAGAGATGGCCTTTTGACCAAGCAGTCCTCCAAAAGTTTTAGTTCTGGTGAAATATAACAATCCATTTTAAATGTCATAGTTTTAGCACCTGGGTAGGTTTTGTCATTTCCTCCCCGCAGTCAGATATATCTGGGCAGAATATCCCTCACTGGATGGCTAATAGGAAAGTGCTTCTGCCTATGGATCACTTCCAAAATATTTGACCCCACTTAATTAGTGCTGTAATTACCACTGGCCATCAAATACCTGGCTCTGCGAACGGGTGACTCCTACAGACCCTTCCAGACAGCTGCCAGGAGACTGTGGATGGAGTGTGCCTTTGCTGGAACTCCTGTGCATCCCCTCATGAGCCCCACAGCTTTTGCAAACTTCAGGCTGTTCAAATCCGAAAAAGAGCAGGGCATTTCAGTGGGGCATGGGACCTGTTTTGCCAGGGACCTTCCAGTCTGCTGACTCCTCGAGGTTTTGCAATCTCCTTGCTCTTTTCACTGTCTTCTCATCCCCTGACTGTGGATGTGAAAACATCGGAAGAGTTCTGCACTGAGTCACACCACACTCTGCTAAGTCCATCGGGTGCCAGGGTGGTTAAGTTCTTCTCTTGAGCAGGGTGGCAACAGCAAAATATCCAGAGAAATGAGGGACAGGGAGAGTGACAGTGAGTGTTGGACTTGTGAGTGCTGCCAGGCAGCTGGCCCAGCTCCCTCCTCAGCCTTGGGATGCAGAGAGCCCGCATGGGGCTGGAGCTGCGCAGTCTCTCCCAGGCCGTCTCTTCCCACACCTCGAATCCCCGTGAACCCCAGCAAAGGGAACAGGGTTTCACTGGAGCCACACGAGGCAGCTCCACAAGGGGAATGAGATAAAATATGCGGAAAGTGTTGTGAGGCAACAAAGCAGGGCAGGGGAGGGCAGGGCGGGACTGGGCTGACCCAGAGGGCGGCAGGTCACCTCTGTGCCCCTCTGCCGTGTGCCTGGCCACGGGTGTTAGTGCTGCTCCTGGCAAACTCTGTCCCTTGGCTAGGCCCTGTGCCTCAGACTTGTGCTTTTTATGCTCACCCAGCTGTACTTTGAATTGCTTTCCTGAAAATTGCTGGGAAAATCCCAGCCGCCTCTGGGAGCTGAGGAAGGTCCTGGCTGGCATAATGAGACAGAAATCAATTGACTCTTTTAGAGTGGCACTTGCTGATGCCAACAATGTAATTTGGTTTATTAGTCTGTATGGATTTGATTTAACTCTTGCTAAAGTCGAGGAGTGAATGCAGAGCCTGTCCTGACAGTCAGCCTTATCACCATCAAGAGACATGAGGCTCACAGCACTTGCTGTCTGCTGCCAAGGATTAATTGTGTTCAAGTTAATGCCTGAATTAAGATTAAGCTCTGCCTGATTGACAATTATTGCAATGGCAGGAAACATAAGCCACGAGGAGCTCACTTAGAAATTGAACATTTTGTCTGGATCACCTTTGCAGATAGGAAAAAAAAAAAGGAATCCTGCTTTGCTGGTGTGTTGAAATGCAGCAGTGTGTGCCAGGCCTGCAGGCAGGTGTCCCCTGCACAGACAGGGGCCCTGGCTGGCACTCAGCAGCTGTCGGGGCCACGGCACAAAGAGACAGGCAGGGAAAAGGGCTCCTTTGGTGCCAGCCAAGGAGTGGGCAGAGCAGGTTGGCAAGGGTGGCTCAGCTGTGAGCCCTCTGGGAGAATGTGACAGGATGGCACTGGCAGCTCATAAAGGGGCAGAGCAGTTGGGGATAAAGTAAGACTTGGATCATCAACATATCTGTGCGTAGGAACAAAGTCCCCCAGGGGTAGAACAGAGCCTGGCAGGGGGACAGACAAGGAGCCTGGAGAATGGGAAAAAGTAGAAGTGGTTGAGAGGTGGGCAGTGGGTGCTGTGAGCCCTGCCCACTGGGTGCCCAGTGAGGTTTCCCCACTGCCACGATGAGAATTGCTTTGGAGTTCAATAATAATCAGAACTTTAACTTTACAACCCTTAGCAATATGCCATGTGTGCCACTGTTCTTGGGTTTGTGCCGGGTCTGAGGTAGGTGGGATTAAACATCCGAACACTTCAGCAGAGTCTGCCTGATTCTGTGTGCCCGAATGGCCAGGCACAGGGCACTGCAGGGACTGGAAACAGCAGCACTTCTGAGAAATGCTTTCAGCATTGTGAATGTGTTTTATTGGGGTTCTTTTGGTTTGGGCTGTGTTATGAGACATGAATAGAGATGGCAGGGACAGTTTCTGGCTCAGAGCCTTCAGTGGGTACAGACTGGCCAGGGATCACTCCCTTGGTGCCCAGACACACAAAGGGCCTCGAGTGCTCCTGTCTTTGCTTTGGTGCAGTTGTTGAGGACAATCTCAGCGCTCACAGGGTGTGTTGGTGCTTGGCCTGGTGGGTGTCTGTCCAGCCTGGCACCTAGCTGCAACCTGGGGTGGTTTTATGGGAATAAGCAGGGATTTATTTTTTTTCCATTAGAGATTATTATTATTTACAAGTATTATTGTTCCATTTCGAAGTGCAGCTTTGCAATTGCAACATTTTCCACTTCTCCCTTGGCATACCTCACGGCATTGCAGACTAGACTGGGAAGCGCTGTCGGGAGGGAACAGAAGGGATCTCCCAGGTGGGAAAAGGCATCAGCGTCAGTCAGAAGAGCATCGATGAGCCCCGGATTGCCCAGTGGTTCCTGTGCAGTGCCACGCTGTGTGCTGAGCACCCCGGCTGGGGGAACGGGGCACCGGGAACGCGGCCGCGATGCCTCGTCCGGAGCAGGACGGAGCCGGGCAGGGCTGGGCAGGGCTCGGGCAGGGCTCGGGCCGTGGTGCGGATCCCCCCGCTGGCAGCAGCTCCCCGCGGGTCCCGAGAGCCGCGGGGTGCGAGCTGCTGTCCCTGCAGCGCCGCGGCTCGCACGCTGCTTTCTCAGGGCTGGGGGCCAGCTGGGAGCTGCAGCCAGAGCGGCCCCAGCCAAACCCCAGTCCCCCAGTGCCCTGCCCTGTGCGTGTGAGCGCCAGCCGCCAGCCCTCCTCCCCAGCCGGGGGAGCGTGCTGTATCTGCTGCTGCCTGGGCAGCTCCTGCTGCTGCCTCCTTCCCTTCGCAGCGTCCAGCCTCACTGGAGAGGGATCGAGGGGAAATTGCTGGGAAAGCGCTGTGCCTTCCCCGCCTCTCCTGAGGGATCCAGTTCAGAATGTCCGGCCTGTTTGAAGCCTGAGCTCTTCAGGCCAAGAACGTGTATTATCTAGTTTGTATTTTATGGCAGTATATGAATGTTTTGTTATAATAACAACAACAACAATAATAATTAGGGCTGTGAGAGCCCTGGAGGGCTGGAAAGGAACCAAGCCCTGCAGGTTCTCTCGGATGTTCAAGTTTGACGAGGTTGAACCATCCAGGTTTAACCCCCATGGCTGGTGCCCTCCCTCACCCTGCCGGCTGCCATCGCCACCAGGAAGTCTGCTCCCGTCCTCCCTGTCAGCTGGGAACTGGGATACCCTGGGGCTTCTCGAGGGAGGAACCGCAGTTACTGAGGAGGATGTGAGTGAAACTCACTGAAATTTCGTGAATGTGGGATGAGGGTCGTGAATCATCCGATCTTCAGCCGCCGCCAAGCCGGAGTGGGTCTGACAGCCCGCACAGAGCCATCCTGGCACCCGGGATTGCGACACTGTCCTTTGTCCATGGAGTGCTCAGAGGTCTCTGGGTGAAAGTCCCCTCTATGTCCCTCTAAAAACCCCGTGAAGGCGCTGGAGCTGAGTGTGTTCGGTAGTGCCACAGGTAACAGGAGCCGTCCTCTTCCAGAACCCCAGTCCCAGTGTCTTTGTTTCAATCTGCTCTCTGGCTGACAGCAGGAGCTGGAACTGATACTGAAAGGTGAAAAAGAAATTTTTTTCAGATGTCCACACAGAAAATCTGTGTGGGCCTGGAAGGTCAGATGTTACTGATGCACAGAAGGGTCAGCAGTGGTTGTGTTTAAGATCCTGCAGTGAACTGAGGTCCCATGTGCATTTCCCAATGGGGCAGCTGGGCAGTCGCTGTGTGGGACGGGGGTCCAGGCGCCCCTGAGTTCTCCTGAGCACTGATCCCAATTCCCACAGTGTTGCCTCAGCTAATCGCTGCCTCAGTTTTCCTCACTTGTAAAATGTGGGGGTAATAACTGTGCATACCTCACAGAGGGCTGTGAGGATTCATTAATTAAACGATGTTCGGGAAGTGCTTTGAAGATGAAAAGCCCTATATAAATGCTGGGTGTTACTAGTGCTTAGTGAGTACCTTCACAGCCACAAGCAGGGTGTGCCTGCAGGAAGCAGAGCCATAGGCTGAGGCTTATGGCTAAGTGCCTTTAAAAATAAATATGATCAGTAAATGCACTAGGGAGGTCAGCTTCCCTCTCCTCTGCCTTGGGGTGAGCTTCCACCTCAAAGGAACTAGGGTTTTTCTTTTCCTCCCCCACTTCTGGAAAACCAAAAGAGGTTTGGGAGTGCTGAGGAGAGAGTGGGACTCATGCTAGTGGTGCTGGGAGCTGAGACACCACAGGCAGCCAGTTTGCTCTGAACCAAACAGGCCCAAAAGCAACGTGTGCAGCGAGAGGCACTGTCCCAGCAGGTACCCAGGGTCCAGGGCAGCGTGGGGTGGGAGACCAGCAGCTGTCCCCAGTGGGCTTTGGCAGAGCCGTGTGCTGCCCTGTGTGAGTGCCAGGGCTGCCCAGCAGGCGCTGTGGCTGTGAGGACAGGTGGCCGTGGCTGCCCCTGCACTCAGATAATGACATGCATGCTTTGGGGATACAGAGACAAATCTGTACTTGCTGCTTCGTACGGGTGTTGGACTGAAAACACAGATGCTGATTTCCTCTTCTCTGTGCCCCTGGAAAATCTGGTATTTAATATTCACCTGACTAGGCAGAAAGAAGAGAAAAGGGATTTTTGATTAGGTTAATTGTTTTTAATGACAGCCTGCCACATTTGACAGATCCCTCCTGTGGAGCCTCAAGAAAAGCAACCTTTTCTTTCAGATGCACTCTGTGTGTTTCTGTATTTTGTAAGCTGTGCTGAAGTCTCATTTTCTGATTTGGGCAGGGAGGTCACTTCTTTCTCAGTTGTCCCCAGGTTTCTCTGGGAATGCCAGACCTAAGCAATAACATGTTACCTCAGGGAGATGTCCAGGTGGGACAAATGGCAGAAACTGGTAAGGGAAGAGCTGCATTTCCTAGACTAAACTAGCCTTGGTGACTGAAAATTCACAGCTTGAGACCAAACGTTGAACCAGATTCACGTGTTCCCGCATGAGACTGAGGCAAAAACTGGAGATTCTTCTGAGAGAGATGTGTGAAGTGCTTCAAAAACACATGCTAGTTATTAAATGATATATAACACTAAAATTCATCTGATAGATCATTAGTTCTTTATAATCTACAATTAAACAAAAAAAGAACATGTAAATACTAGAGTCACATTGAGGCTGAGGCCAGAGAGTACCTATCACATCAGGAACTCTACTGAGGGACTGCTGAGTGGATCAGCAGAAACAAGTGGATATTCCAAGGGCAGGACAGACGTCCTGGGTTTGAGAACACAGAGGGAGAACCTGCAGGGAGCAGCCAGCGATTAACAGGTTCTGTGCAGTCTGAAGGGAGTTTTATTTCACCCATCCTGGAATGCCCCCTTGGTGTGTCCCTTATCATAAAGCCTATCAGGTGGTTTGGGCAGGCTCTGGAACACGCTGAGCATCAGGCTGGGACACAGGCCTGCCACCACTGGCAGGCTGCGATACTTCAAATCTTTGTGCCTCAGTTTACCCATTGATTAGGATGATAGCCTTCCCAGAGTGTTGTGGTGATTAATTATTAATGTTACTAAAGCGTTTTGAAGATGAGGAGTGCTACATGCTGGCTAAAGATCTTAATTACCTCAGCCTCATGATGAAATTTTTGTATTTACATAATGAACCAGTCACGGAAGAGGTGCAGAAATGGTCTCTCCTGGTGGACAGATTCCTATAACTCAGTTATCTCTGCCATTATTACTATCTAAGTCGAATCAAATCCTTTTTTCCGTGGGGAATCTGCTTCTGGAGTGAGCAAAGCCCACATGCTCCATGTGAGACTCCCGGCATGGCAAACAGCCACGGTACCTTGGCTAATTTCAGTCCCTGCCCATGAAACTCACCTCACCCAGAACTTGTTTCAACTTCTCCAGCTGTTCTTGGCATGTGTTGAGATTTCATAAAGTTGATGCCATCAACTCCCACACATATGGCAAGACAGAGTGAGAGAGAAAACCCACACACAGTAACTAATATATAGGGAGAAGAGGTATTTGCATGGGAGAGCACAAACACGAGGCTTTTCTCGCTGGCTCCGATGGCTCCTGCCTGCTAATGCCGAGATGCAAAGGGATATGCACATGGGGAGGGTGACTCAGAGAGCCCTTGCCGATGCAGAACTCCAGGAAGACACATGATGCTTCCAGCAGGGCCACTGCATTAATTCTGGTGGTCAGCGGGGTCATTTTTACTGCTGCCCACAGCCGAGGGTGGAGCGGAGCCGGCGCTCGGGCTGTGCCGGGGCGGGCGGGGCGCGGCGGGCTCCGGGCTGGGCTCGGGGGGCACCCGGCAGCTGCTCCCCGAGACTCTGCTGAGGGGTGTCCAAGGTGGCACACGGCAAGGCCACTGCGGGGGCTGGGATTCGCAGTGCAACCTCCCTTTGGAGTTAGTTTTGCTGAGACGTTTTACCTGTGATACAGAAGGTTTGTTCTCCCTATATGTCCTTTTTCCTTTTCCTTCGGAGGCAAGGGCATAATTTTTCAAATTTTCAATGAGACTCATTTTCAGTCCATAATTCATTATCAAGATGACACCTAATTATTATCATTTTATAATCTCACCCTAGTCAGGAAAAATCTGGAAACTGCAGGCAGGGGAGGGTTTGGTGACAAACACAGCGTGCAGGCAGTAACACCCATTTCCATACTCACTTTTAGATCTGGGCAGATTTCCAGGGGAATCCATGTTTGTCTCCTAGAGACGACTTCAGGAGTGGCATAGGCTTTTTTCAGCACTGAGAAGTCACACCAAACTTTTTCTTGGGGTTTGATCTGCCAGTTACAGGGCAGCAGGCTGGGGTACTGAGGATAAAGCCAGACTGGGAACGGTACCAGGACTCAGTGCAACACAGGGGGGTGAACCTCAGGTTCCTCTGCTCAGGAGGGGGGTGAATGGGCCCTGGACACCCCTGGCTCTGTGGGGATGAGGCACTTGGCAGTGCCATCCCTTGCCAGTGTCTCTGCCTGAGATCAGAATCCCTTCTGGGAGCTCCTGAGCCCTGTGCACCTGCCGTGCAGTGGGACCTGGGCAGTGCAGGACCCAGCCCATCACAGCAGTCACTTCATTAGTCACTAATGATCTGCACACTTAGAAAGCATTTAAATCTGTTTTATAGTGATTGAAAGACTTCAATGAGATTTTGCTAATTAGCTCATTGCATACCCAACGAGCCCTGCAAAAGCTTGGCCACATCGTGGCGTTTACTGGACACCAAGCATCAGGCTTTCCATTTCCTCTTCTATTTATATTCTCTGTTTAAACAAAAACCACAAATCTTTCCAGGTGACCTGTTTATTAAGTGAGTTTTGAACACTTAACATTTGCATTTATTAATTTTCTAGAAAAACTGGTATTACTAGTTACTGAGAACTAACTGCTATCTCAGATTTCACTGGATACCAGCTGCAAATCTTGGTAATAAGACTTTGGTGATGATTAAGCCAGTGACATGAGTTTCAGTGGCACATGTAGCCAGCTCCAGCTTTGCAGTGACCTGTGAGGACTCAGCACCTCGGACAACACCCCCACAACCCCTGGGCACAGCCAAAATAGATGCAGAAAGTCTGTATGACCGGATTTGTCACACCTGCGTGCACAGGGAGCAGCTGTTTGTGTAACTTGGGTGTGCAACCGCTCTGACCCCTGAGAGCTGCGAGGGAATGGCCCGTCAGAACTCTCTGTATGGGTTGCATGTTTAAGCAGAATCCCAGAGCCAAGTCCCAATAAATGAACATGATCTGATTGGTTTTTTACTGAGAATGTTTGGGTTTCTGAGCTCAGGCACTGAATTCTGAGATGTCCTTTTCCAGAGAAGAATCTGTAGTACCTTCTCCCAGGGTAGGACTCACAGATCCCTCCATGCTCTGGAGTTTTGTTCTACATTTCTTGGTTGCATGATCAAAAATGCTTTTTCAGTAATTTCATCTCATTTCTTTTCAGTAATGACAGATCTTTTCCCTTTGCAAAACCACCTTTATATTCTCTTACTGGGTCACTGTTAACTCTTCTACGCTCTACATAATAACACTGGAGATTTTTTGTAGATAGGCTTTCTGCCAGTCTCCTTCATAAAAATGAATTACATCTGGAGCAGGTATGAACTTGGAACAATTCCTACCTCCCAGGTAAAATAACTCATCTGATGCATGGGCATACCTTGAATCCTGCACAGACTGAAGAGGCTGGGAAGGTGGAAGGAAATTTTTCTAATTCATAGCTGAATTTCCTCTGATGAAGGACATGCACAACCAACTGCAAGAAAACAAACGATTGTTCTGATTATTTTTCACTGTAGGAATAATTGGTAACATTGTTCTTCTTGGCAAAGATGAATAGTTGGAACCAGACTGTTTCACAGAGACAAAATATCCACAGGGAGAGATTTTTGAGGCAGTCATAGGATGCACCCTACAGAGTGTGATTCTCATGACATTAAAGCCGTGCTGGTGGTGTTGCGATTTACTTCTAATGAAGAGAGAAATGAACCTGATAAACACAGCGTAAATGTTCTATGGAAAGGACAATAAAAACATCACATTTTGGGCGAGGTCTGGCTCTCGTTGAAGCCAAAAGCGTTGAATTCATTGAACTTATCCAAAACAGGAAAAAGAATTTATGAGTGTGGAGGACGAAGGAACACTGCTGAGTCCGAGCCACTGAATAACTCCTCACCACAGAAGAGATCCCCCAGAGTTTTGCAATAGTAACTGTTGTGTTACTTTGTGGAATTTTCTGATCCTTTGATAATGTTTCCTCCTTTTAACAGCAAAATCCACACTGCTTCTTGAAAGCTTTTAGAATATTTTTCCTTATGCTTTTATCCTAGAGAAGGCAGGACCGCATTTGGTATTTAGGACAGCGAGCTGGCAATCTGGATTCTTTTCAGCTTCGTCACTAACCCATGCTATGACTTTGATCTCCTCATTGTGCAGCACCACTTGGAGAAGCCCTGGGGAGTCTCCTGTGCCTCAGAAAGGGTCCTGTCTGTGCCACCAAAGGCGCTGCCAGTGCAAACCTGGCATTCCCAGCTC
Organism: Oreocharis arfaki; assembly: GCA_013398015.1. Taxonomy (NCBI): domain Eukaryota; kingdom Metazoa; phylum Chordata; class Aves; order Passeriformes; family Paramythiidae; genus Oreocharis; species Oreocharis arfaki. The sequence goes on from VZRR01011373.1 coordinate 207,057, forward strand.
CTGCACTAGTTCTTTGCAGCCTGGCAAAGCCACTTGCAGAGGCTCCTGGAGCTGTGCTGGGGCACAGGTCCTCAGGGTTATCTGTGTGTGGTGCTTTCCCTCAGTCTGCCATCTCCACAGGGTTGTAACTCCACAGCTTTGGCTTCACTCACCTCTCCCCCAAGGCCAGGCAAAGCAAGTGTTTATTTAGAAACAATTAAAATTGAGCATTTAGATACTAGACTGGGAGGAAGTAAACAAGTAAAATGTAAAGTAAACAAATTTAAAATATTTCAATTCTGGCTAAAGTTTTGCAACCAGAGGCCAGTCTTCTAAACACTCTCCCCTGGAATCTCCAAAAATGCTCACACACTCAGGCACTGGCATCCATTAGTCCCAGGCCTGAACATACATTGTGCTCCAACCTTCTTTGGACAGCTCTTTGAAGTTCTCCACTCTTTTATTTCCTAAAATTAGGTTTTATAATATAAATGGGTCTCTAATTGACTTTTACCAAAGCCAGCAGCAATGGATATTTTAGCAGTCGTTCCTCTGGGTTTAGACCTAATTGACCAGAAGGTGTGTGACCTCTGTAAATACACCTCTGGCCCTTCCTGGGATCCAGGTGCCTCATTACTTCTGCCTTCCTCCTAGCCAGCCTGTTGGCTGCTGCTTCCCACCCACTCTGAGCTGCTCCCTTTGTTTCTTTATACAGAGTTATTAGTCTTATTCAAGACACTGGTTACACACAGATTCTATTAATTTATGACTTCTGGTCTCAGCAGTTTCCTCTAGAGAGCTGTGTATGCTGCTCTGTATGAGTATAGATTATTGATTGGTAACAAGTTGTTCTGATGGGACTTGTCTATGGGAGCAGTAATTCCTCAGCTTCATCCTCTCTCCAAGTTTCAGGCTAAAATTTCGAAAACCCCTCAAAACCCCTTCCCTTTTACTGCCTGCTTTGAAAGGAGTCACTGAGCACCTCGAGGTTCAGCTGGCTGTGCTTGACTTTGGGAGCTTGGTTTGAAGTGAGGCAGCTGCCCCCGAGATTCCCCTGCTTGGATGTGGGGTACTTGCTCTGGGGGATGTACACTCTGGAAACAACAAGCTAAATAAAAACATGGGCTCTTTGTAAATGCCTTCAACTTTAAAATGGGACTTTCAGTTTCTAAAGGCTGGCAGGGAGTTAGTTTTGAGTCAGTCTTTGTGTGGTCATTTTCATTCTGGAATGAGAGTGTTCTTGCACAGAATTACACTAAAATGTGTTGTCGAGAGACATTGTCTTTTGTTTCCATGAGTTTGCAAATATTCCCAAACAAGTTTGATGTAAGCCAGAATGTCCCAGCTTTTATCTTGCCGAATAAAAGCATCTCCCTGAACACCACAAGCCCTCGGCTCGCTCGGAGCTCCGGGAGCTGCCGGAATGAGCACATTCCTGACCTGACGGTGCCAGGCTCTGTGCCATGGCCCAGGCGAGGCAGTTTACAGCTGCTTCAGGGGGTCTCCCTGTAGTGCTGCCACAACACCACGTTGTGATGAGACTTTAATGAACTTTCTAAGCTGCCTGAATTCCTCTGATGAAGGGCATTATATGTGTACAGTTTGTTTGTATTGTTGCCTAATTATGAACAGCAATTAAGACTTCACACCTACAATTTGTATTCACAATTTGTAAAATTCCCTTGCCCGGAGTTCTCTACTACTGCTGCCAACAAGGCATACAGCAAATTTTATTCTTTACCCCAGTGCCATAGAACAAAGCTCTTCATCAGCCTCATGTCTCCAGCTGGCAGCACAAAGGCCCAGACCCGAAGCTGCTGACTCGAAGCCACTGTGGCTTACGTGTCCCTTAGCAGGGCTTGTCCACACCTCAGCCAAGAGAATGGCAATGACAGTGCCCAGGCGTCCAGCACACACCACCAAGCCTGATCCTGCAGATGCCCAGACCAGGAGTGACTCTCCCACGGGAGCGGGCCTGCCTGGGGACTGCCACTGCTTGCAACACTGCAGGGAGGGCGTTTGCAGACGGAAAATTAATTGTGTGGGTTCTTGTATTTATTCAATCCTGCGCTCCCCAGGTACCATCAGCTGTCCGTGACCTTCCCAGGAGCTGGCAGTGTTTAGGACTTCATCGTGTTCCATGCACCAGCCCTAATCCATTTAACTGTGTCCATACACATCCCAAAACGATCTGTGGCATGGGGAGCACGCTGAGCACACTTGTGCACCTCTAATCTGCAACTCAGTCGTACTTTAAAAACATTGCTTTGAAAATAATTCTCCTGGGGAAGGATCAAGCCAATGCTGTTTTTTAGAGCTTTTCTCCTGAGCCATCAGGTTGGGTGGGGTTGGGCAATCCGTGAGCGGGAGGGAGCAGCAGGAAGGAGCAGCAGGAAGGAGCAGCAGGAAGGAGCAGCCAGTCCAGCTGTCAGTGGCACTGTCTGAGGAGCTCGCAGCGCTGTGCCACAGCAGCCAGAGCACAAATGCCTTACCTGAGCACAGCAGTTACTCATGGAAGCACTTACCTTGGAGCCACAGGGACTGACCAGGGCCTCTGCGCTGTATTATTAATTTTGTTGCTGATTCTGTGAGTTGTGATCGGAGTCAGAGGCAAACTAGAACATGGCAGCATTGTTTGGACAAACAGAACAGCACCAGTCCTTCACGGATGCATCTCCTGGAAAATGCTCGTTTTCTGACTCTGCTGGGGAGTTTTGCAACAGTATCTAGGAAATATATTTGAATGGGAATGTCTCCAAATGGTGACTATAACATGAGTACAAAGTATTGTTAATAAATTAATTGACTTTGGGTTTTTTAGCTAGAAAAATAAACCCAGGCTCATGTTGTTTGAGTGAAACTCAATTCAGCATGGGCAACATCAAGAACACAGCTAGGATAAAAACTACCACACAGTAAATCAAAGAACAAGAAAAGTACAAGGCTATTAATGCTTTACTATAACATTCCTCACAGCCTCTCTGCACTGTGGAGAACTGCAAGCCAACATTTTTCAACTGTCCTAAAGAATGTGAAATGTAAATGTTTAGAAGAATGTTTTTGTGCCAAGCTGAGAGTGATCATAAACATCAGCTTCTAATAGAAACATTTTCAAAAGATGCGCTCCTTGCTGCCAGCTTTTGAGAGCAACACCATGTAAATTAGCTCGGAGTCTCCTTGGATTCTTGACACTCCATTGCTGCCTTTTAGTTGCCAAAAATTGTTGGATTGATGTTATGTTTGAACTTAAAGTATGAACTGCAACTGTATTAAATATGCTGCTTAAATGTCGTGTGGATAAACAATAAATCACCTGCCTGGGATTTGTTCTAGGGACAGGCCTAAAGAAAATCTTGAGGGAAAAGAACCACTGTTTTAATTATGACCCTTTATTTCTGTGGCACCACGGATGTGCCTGGTGTTTTGCTGGAGTTTATGGGTTGGCTGCGGTGTGACTCTGCCATGGCTAATGACACACCGAGAGCAGAGCGTGGCTGACTCCTGAGTGTGGCCACTCCACCCTGCAGATCAGGGAGGGGACAGTGCCCATCCACCTGCACGTGCTGGAACTGAAACCCTGCCTCTGACAGCGCTCTGCTTCCTCACAGGAACCTCCACCATTGGTTATCATCAGAGAATCTTAGCCAAAGTGTTCAAATCCAGGAAAATTAAAAGGTCTTGGGAGCCATAACCAGTTTCAGATGACTGGTTTGGTTAAATCACCCGAGATTCCAGATAAATTTGTGTTTTGTAAAGTGAAACATTTTAGCTTTGGGATTTAGAGTTTCCATTTTAGTTTAGCGCTTAATTGAATTTTAAAAACCCTTAAAGCAAAATTAAATATTTGGATCAAAGTGTTTCCTTATGAACCAAAATATCTTTTTTGTCACTGCTGCTAATGAATCCAGTTTAGTATCTCGTTAGGAGAAAGAGCCATCTCTGATCACAACTCAGAGCATGTCTTTCTATAATCAGTGTTCACTCTTCCACCTCCCATCATCCATGACAGCAGATGCTTATTGATGACATGAGGGTTAGACATGACATGGTTATTAGTGGATCATGGTTATAGATCTTTGCAGATTTTATTTTGATAAAGGCCTTGAAATAACTTCAGAAAAATCTGGGTTTAGATAAACTTTCCAAGCCTTATGTATAGCCTGCCACTTGTTTGGAAGCGATTTAAAGGGGATGTGGAAAGGCAGAGGGCAGCTGTAGGTACCAGCCCCAGGGATGTACTGGAGAAGGACCCTGAAGTCAGGGCTGGTTTGGAGCCCACACTGCTGAAACAGCAGTGCAGAGAAGTGCAATCCTAGGAGTACTATATTTTTGGTTCATTCTTTTCTTTGGTTTTTTGTTTGTGCTTTGGGAGGGTCACATGCTCCGTTTACAGAACGCTTGTGGAAGCGTGGCAGGCAGGACTGTCCAGGTGCCCTGTTCCCCATAACCCCATCTGGGAACAGCTGAGCCTGGCTGCAAAGCTTATGGGGAAAAGCCAGGAGAAAACTCACTGTCACTATAAGCAGGAGATGTCCTGGTTGGGGGCAGAAGACACTGTTTGAATTAATTCCCCCTTTTCCTCTTTCGATTACTACAGAAACAAATATGATTTTCAGATGAGGTAACGCCTGTTACCTGTGTCAAAGGAACACAAGGATGAGCAGGAGAGGGGAGAGGACCAGCCAAGGCTCACAGCATGGAAAGATGGGAAAAGGACTGAACAGCAGAGAATCAGAGGATGAGAGCTGTGCTCACAATGAAATCACTGGGAATTTTGCCACGAAAGCAGAACTGAGTTGTTCTTTCAGGTATGAAAAGTGCTGTGAATGACAAACACAGAACTCCCATTGAGAGGTTAGGGCAGGAAGCTGTTTTCTTCCAGGGATGAGCCAAGAAGCTGCAAAAGCTGGATCCCTAAATTTGTGTATTCTAGGCAAGCCTTGACAGAAGCCTTGCTTCCAGCATCCCCCGAGGGTGTCTCTTAATCCCCATTAATATCTCTTGTAGTCCTTCCACCTCTCCCTTGATTTCTAGTGGCCATCCTTCTCTTTTCCATCTCCTCAAGGACTGCACTGTAGTCGAAAGCATACAGGAGTCAGAGGATGTCTTTGCACTGTCTTTAGTAGCCTGTGAATCAGAGCAGGGAGGTCACAGTTCTTAGGTTTATAATTTGTTTTGCAGACAAATCAGGATATTTTGCTATTGTTTTGATTTGAGCCTCAGAAAACCCTGGAAATAGCAGAAGCAGCAAATAGATAAAACAAGTTTCGTGCCAATGGGACAACCAAAACAGGCTGTGTGTGCCATCCCAATACAATCTGGTCTTGGTGCAGAACTAGGAATGAAAGTCCTGACTTCCCTCCTTGTGCTTTTACCATTAGACCATGCAAACTCCCCCAAATTATCATAGAATTGTGCAGAGTAACATCCAGCAGAGACCAGCTCTGCCCGGCTCCTATGAGCCTGCCAAGGCTCTTGGGATAGAGAGGGAAGGGACACACAATTCATTTTAAGAAGGTTTTTTTTCCCCCTTTTTGTCGTCTTCTTTGTGGTGGTTTGTGAAATGCCAGGAAGGAACAGTACAATGAACAGAAAATGTTCCAAGGAAACCAGGCTGCTCCGTGCCATTGCCCAACCAGCACCCAGTGTACCAACCACGGAGCTTTGCATGGGAGTGTGGGACACACATGGGGACTGTGATTCTGCTGGCAGGAGGCCTCTCTCCCCCTCTGAATTCACAGAGCAGAGACAGGGCAGAGAATCAGAGCCTCTCCGTACCTGGCTGAGGCTCTCCCTCACTCCAACACAAATGCAGGTGCAGAGTTATCGAGTCCAGAACTTTTTTGCACAATTTAGAGCCATAAAATGGAAGCTGCCTTTGAGCATTTGGCTCTTCCTCTCTTGCAAGTTTGGGCCAGATGCAAAAGAGGACTTAAGCACTTACAATTCCATAGGTTACTCCCTGTTCAGGATAACATTTCTTCCAGTACCAGCAGCTTTATGTCTGGACATGCCCAGAACTGCTGGGATCTGAGCAGCTTAGTGCAGAGTTCCCACCTAAAACCCACTGCGATCCTCGCAGAAGGGAAGGAGCGTCCCTTTTCTCGGGAGAGCCAGGTCAGGAATATTCCAGACCTAACGCACAGCAGCAGGACCAGACCCCTCACACGGGGCAGTGGCAGCTGTTTCCCTTTAAACCTGGGCGGGCAGGAGGGGTGTGATGGGGCTGGAGGGGTTGGCTTGCCCTGAAAGCTCAGCAGAGTGAGAGTCCTCAGCAGTCCGGCACGAGGGGCCGGCTGGGATCGTCCAGGAGAATGAGCATCCACCCCTCGAGTGGGGCTGGGAATCTGAACATTTCCAACACAAAGAAGCAACAAAAACTCAAGGCCCTTTCAAGGAAAACATAAACGTAGTGAATTAGAACAAAACCAAAACAAAACCAGAAAAACAACCAACCAGAAAAACACACCACCAAAAAACTGAAGAAACCACAGTTATTCTGCTGCCTAATAGCATGAAGACATGATGGTACTTGCAGCTTCCTGCTTGGACCTGGCTTGCTCCAAAGTTATTTTGTGTGTTGATCCTGTGGTTTAGATGATGAAGATTAGGTCTGAGTGAGCTGGTTCAGATAAAAGGGGGAAAGGCAGCAACCAAACCTTCACCCAAACTCCAATCTAAACTTTTCTAAGCTTTGAATAAAAAAAGAAAAGTATTAACTTTTCTTTATTATTCCTTTGTTTTGCAATTAAGATTTTATTTGTAGGTGCTGTTATTCATCAGCTACAGTTATTCATTCAAAGCTTTGGAAGTCACAGTGTTGTGTGGAGGAGAGCTGTTATCCCTGCAAACACAAAACCACACATTCCAGGTTCACAAAAATACGTTTCTGCTGCCTCTCCTGAACTTGGCTTTTTAATGGAACTGGGTTTTTTAATCCTAGTTACTGCTTCCAGTGCCACTGCCACCATATCATGCAAGTTTCTGCCCAGTTTTGGTTTCTGTGCATCTTGGCCTGGAATGTTCAGTTACAGATTTCCTGATAAAGATTCCAGCTGACAGCCAGCAATTTGGCCAATGTTCCTCAAAAAAAAAAAAATAGGAATATAAAATCGTGTTCCAAAACCTGAGCGGAAATGTGTGAGTGGTTGATTCTCAAAAAAACCCCCAAACCCAAAACTAAACAAACAAGAGCTGCCTGCTGCTTGGCAATTTTGAAAATTAAAATTAAAACTATGTTATTTTACTTTACTACGTAATACTTTTCAGTACCTATTTTTAAATGGTTGCCTCAGCCAATAGCACACTTTAGTGCTTGATTAGCACACATTTGGCACACAGAGCACCAGGGGAAAACACACTTACTCCATTTATTCTCAAGCTGGACAACTCTTTGCAGATGTCGAAGACATGCATAGCAAACCCAGTACTTGCTCCTACGCAAGGCACTGGGCGGATCAGCACAGTTCCTGTAGCTACTGGCCTCGTCCTCAGGCTTGTAAGTCCCAGACAGACCCTGGCAGCTCCTGGGGTGCTTGGCAGCACTCCGCACACCCTGTGGACTTGCTGGGAGCCCACGGGTTAGGCTGCCCAGTGGGGAATTGGGCTGTAGGAATATTGCCCATGGACATTTCTGTTCAGAGAATTCACTTCCCTGCTTTGCAGTCTATTATAACCCACCAGGTGCAGGAAAACCCACTGGATATACCCCACAAGGAATATATATCCCATAAGGGAGGGGCTGTGGGGGCCAGGTCTCCACAACATCAGCATTTCACAAGGCAGCTGCACCTTGGTCCTTCCACCGTGCAGGCACACAAATGAGATGCTCAAATTGGAGTCTGGCTTCTTCACTGTGTCACTGGCAGGAGGCAGATGCCTTCAAAAAGAGGTTGAGCTTCCCAAATGGTAAGGAAATGAGGATTCTAGCAGTTCAATAGGACTAATCCAAGCCTTCCAGCCCTAGAGCCAAGTGTGGCAGGAGGGTACAAGGCTGTGGGAAGGGCTGTGTGGAGACTGCTGCTCACACCTGCAATCACTGGCCCTGGGTGGGCACGAAGGAGGGAGCTGCTTTCTGTGCCAGCTGCTGTTTGTGCAGTGGTTCAGTCAGGATGAATTAAAAATGGGATGAGTGAGCCAGCTCTAGAGAGTGGCTTCCATCATCACAAACGAAAGAGGCTTGGCTTAACATTTGAACTTTCTGGGTGCTTATTCTAATTCAACCACAGAATCTTCTGAGAGTTCAGCCATCACTAATTAAGACCTGCAACGATTTATCTGTGGTTCATCCGTGCACTTGGCAGCTTTTGCTTCAGAGGGACTGAGCACTGCAAAGTGTCAGTGCTGGGAATGCCCCTCAGAGGAGCGCAGGGATCAGCCAGCTCCACACCTTCCTGTCAACTCTCCTGCCCCTTCCAGAGCTGGGAATGCTTCTGTGTGGCCTCAGATTTAGGGTGAAAACAAATAACCCACTTCAAAAATAAACTGCCCTAGGAAGTGTCTTTGAAATTTTTTAATGCCAAATTACAAAAACATGACATGCAAATGTAAATAATTTCCCCTGCAATGAATGCAGGAAATGAAGAAGTGGTATAAACAATAGGGAATTGGACAGGTCTGTTTTATTTCCCTTCTTCCTCCATCTCCCCCACAGTGTGATTCAATAAATATTAATGAAAAAGAGAAGGAATAACACTTATCTATTAATTTTTCTCCTTTTATTCTCTGATCATGCTAAATTGAAAAGTGTTTTGGGGTTACATTTAGTCATGTATATGGTTGTTTGAGCCTTTTATTAGCCATGATTCATTCTGCATATCAGCATAACGTGGAGCTCATGCCTTTGGTCTGTGTCTGTTCCATGATGCTCAGTTATCTGCCTGCCCCAAGCTATCTGTGGGGATGGATTTGCATGGACACTGTTCCCTTATGGAAGAGTATGCCAGGAATGACCGGTCTGGTACTACCTGGCCAGGTGAGGTTCCATTCAAATAATGCACATGCCACCAAAACAATTCAGATCAAAGGTCTGCCTTTCAACAGAATTCAAATGTAAGGACTTCTAAAGCAATTTTAGCAGTTGGCTTTACAAATGAACTTATGTCAGCTGCTCTGTATGATGAGTGACTAAATTACTTCTGTATCTAATCTTATCTCGTTATCTGTCTGTCTGTTTTTCAGCATTTCAGTGCCCATCACCACATTATCCAGGCGCCACCATAAGATTAAGAAGCTCTGCAGTGACATTCTCAGCATGGTCTGTTCAGAGGTCATTAGCAGAGCCTTCCATACTGGAAAAGCCTGGAGGAGGGCACGGAAGTGAGCCTCAGAAGGAGAGGAAAAGAAAAAAGAGGCAGCAACTGCTGGAGCCTTTGTGGTTGTGCTCATCCCGTGTGGATCTGCTCAGTGGTGCTGGAGCCCAGGGAGCTCGTGGCAGGGCCGTGTGCTGCTGCAGGGACTGTCACTCCTGTTGTACGCTCCTGTCGCCTCGGACATTGGCTCACGTGGCCTCGGCACTGCTGTCCTGTGCTCTCCTCGGATGCAATTCCCATGCTGGGTCCTCATGGTTTCTGTGTGTTCCAGCCTCAGAGCAAGATATTTCTCTCAAAGATCCCAAGCACAGAGCAGGCACTGCAGCCAAGGAACCACCTTCTCTGAGACAATATATTACCTAAGTTTTATTTCCCTCACAGTGGGGAAATCCTCCCAACTCTGTGCTTGAAGAAGCCAGAAAGGGTGGTTTTCAATGTACACAAAGCTACACAGGACCCATGGAATCAGGGGATACGACTCTGTCCCGGGAACCCCAGTCCTGCTGCCACTGAAGCCGTGGTGTCTCCAAGGACAGCCTGGGACCTCGCGTTCCGGGGAGGCGGCACTGCCCATCCCCTGGCGCTGCTGCTCCCAGCAGGTACCGGTAAGTGAAAATGTGCCAAAGCTGGTTTTTGCTGTGCTGCCGTTCAGAAGCCTGGCTCAGTCCTGAGGGGCCAATGGCAGCGTGCTGCCGTCGTTTGTTTGCTCAAACAAACCCTGGAGTCCTTTGTGCCCCTCTCGGTACAAAAGCAGCCGGGGATTTACGCTGGGGGATAAATAGGTGGTTCCAAAGTGAGAAAGAAAGAGCCAAAGTTGGAAGCTAACCACAAAACGTGGGTGTAAACGATTACCAAAGGCTTCCAGTAACTCTGCTATCATCAGAGACTGGCTTTATGGGTATGGCCTCAAGAAGTTTCCCTCCACTTAATTAAAGAGGCAGATAAGTATCTAGGTGGAGTGTGCAGATAGGTTCTGAATGAGTTATCCACTAAGGCTGGTTCGCTGCACCTATTGTTAAAGCCAGAATATAATATCAGATTAATGCATTATATTTGCCTATTATAGCACTATGTCATCATTATATGACATGTTATAATTAAAGCCCTGCATTAGAAACAAAACTATTTGGCTTGGGATAAGTTGCCTTTATGACTTCTGTGGTTATGATTTCCTCCTTTTCTTAACCCCTTAAAACTGCATAATATAGCTATTTGTAGCTGTATAAAGAAAGTTTCTAGTTTCAGATTCTAATCTCAGGTAATTCAATGTAAATAAAGTCAAAATCTGGCACATGGTCTTTTCCTGCGTCAGAATATTTGCTGGTAGAGGGAAATCCACGTTGTTTGTGTTGACAGAATCCCAAAGATGGGCAGATTAAAGAAGAGGGTGCCTGACTCGCCATCCCTCCCAGTCGTCCCTCAGCTGTCCCCATCAGCTCCTGGGTTTGCACCATTCCCCAGGACTTTTCAGGAAGCCTCTTGGCAAACTCTCGCTCTTCCTTTTCCTTCCTGCAACTTCACGAGGAAAAATTGGTTCTTAGAGCAGTTTCTGGCCGCAGCTGCCGGGAACCCAGCGCTCCCAAATGCAAACCCGGAGCATGGGTGTGGGATCGCTGCCTCGCTGAGATACGGCTGCGATTACAGCTTGGGTAACTGACTATGCTAATGTCTTTAATGAGCCATTTGCATATGCACGCTTTTCAATTTCAGTAGCTGGTGATTCATGCGGGTAAGTGCCAGCCTCGGCCCTGCTGTCAGGTTGCAGCAGAGGGTGCCAGCAGTACCCCCGTCCCCCACATCAGATGCTCGGGGCAGGGGCTGCGGCCAGGCGAGGTGCAATTCCCAGGAACAGCCAGGCTGGGGCTGCTGCAGAGGCAAACCTGGCAGGGCTCTGAATCTTCCTGCTGCTGTTCGGAGGCAGCAGTTATTATCCAATATTTTGCAATGCTCTTATATAAATCTAATTGATGTCTTTTATGTTACTGACTGAAGTGTGCACTTGTTTGGCTTGGGGATGACCACCTTAATGAGGGTAATGACGAGGGACCGCTGCCAGTAGCCGGGGGCGACATCCCACTGTCCCGGTCAATCCCTCGGTGAGAGTTTATTCTGTTGCTGCAATGCTGGTAATTCAGTAATTTTCTTCCTGATTCACGATGACCTTTCCCCTGGACTTGCAGAGAGCTGGATTTGGCCTTGGAAATTGGCTTCTGCACCAGGAACTGTTTTGTCATTTCTGTTTCACTTGGAAATGTGCATTCTCTTCCCTGGGCAATTTCTCCCGTGGGGGAAGGCCCGAAGTGTAAGTGCCAGATGTGTCAGATCATCAGTCTGGGGCACACACACGCTCCTGATGGAGCTGCTGGAGACACATTTTTAGCATTTCACCTAAAACAATAAAATTCCTACAGTGAGAAGTAGACAAGTAAAAATAATAATATGCAAAAATGTGATTTTAATTTCTGCCTCGAGACATTGCTTACCTGGCTCCTGCCACCGGTCCTGTGGCCACTGCTGAAGGGGAGTTCCCCTCTCTGCTGTCACTCACCTGGGTGAGGCACTGAGCCCATCCCACCGAGGCTGCTCTGTCGCTGTGGGGGCTGCGCAGGGTGAGCCAGGGGGATGTGCTGGGCCACGCTCGGGCATCCAGCACACTGTCCTCTCCAGCGCTGCTGCATGTGCTGCTCTGCAGAATCCTAAACGCTACAAAACACTGCTCATTTCCTTGAACGTTGCCATCAGCCTCCTAAAGGTGCTTTTATGAACCCCTCCAGTGCTTTCCCACACTGGCTGACGAGCCAGGTGTGAGCACGGGGAGGGTTCATCGTCGTTGTCCCTGCACACTGTGCCATTGCACACTGAGTGAGCTGTGGCAGGACCCACCAGCATGGGAGCCACAACCTGCCAGAGGAAAGGGCCTGGGCAGGACGGTGCCGAGGGCTCAGGGCAGCTCCGTGAAGGCAGAGCTCAGTTTCAAGGCAGGAAAGGGAAGATGCTGTCCAGTTCTGAGGGTGATCTTAAATACCTTGAGATGATGAGGCAGGACAAAAATATGGCCCCTGCAGAGGATTTCCTAATGAGAGACAGGCTGCTCTACTCATTGGGGGAAAAAATTGCCTTCTAACAGCATCTGCCTATTTTACATATATAATGAGCCAAACTCTGTGTGGTCAAATTAATGTCTGGGAAGTGTTTGGAGTGAGGGACAGTTGTGCTTCTGGCCTTTACAGTAACCAGTATAACCCTGAGAGATAGAGCAGAGTGGAAAAATAGAGCAATGTCTGCCTCAGTCTGCAGAAACCAGCAAGTAACAAACCCAAGAGGTCCATTTTACCTCTTGGTTACAGGAATCTGTGGATCAGAAGATTAGGAAGGCATTGAGAGCACAGCTACTACCTGGATTAGCAGTTTCAGAGTCTTGTAGAAGCATCTCGTTTTGCTCTCCCAAGCAGGTGGCACTTTGTTGGCAGGTGGAGCCCAGGAAAGGCTGAGCACTGTTTTTCTGCCCTCACACCTAATGCCAGCTGGAGTGGCAGAGTCACTGCAGAGGACAGGGTGCTGTGGGGGGCTGCAGCCCCCCGCCCAGCCCTGCTTCAGGGGCTCCCTGGCAAACAGGCACTGTTGGAAGGGCAGAAAATGAGCACGTGAGGAAGGATTTGTCCCTGAGCTGCTCCGAGCTGCAGAATCCTGCCCAGCCCCTGCCTGTCTGGGCAAGGTCAGGCACCCCACAGAGTCCCTGCTGTTCCCTGCTACCCCTGCTCTGTGTTGAAGCAAGGTTTTGCCTCTTTAAAAAAAAAAAAAAAAGGAAACATTTTTGCTTTACCTGTCACAGTAAGCTGGCTCTCATGCCAGTAAAGCATTCCTAATTGGCAGGGTTTAGAGACCGATCATTTCAATTTATGCCCAGAACAGGTAGGGCAGCAATGAAAGCCTCTCCCACCCAACCCCACCCCTTCTCACCAGTGTGCCTCAACCCTGCCCTGGAGGGACCACCTGGAGGGCTGAGCAGGGAGTTCCCTCCCCTGCGCAGTAAAAAGGCCCCGTCCTGCAGTAAATACCAGGCTGAGCTTATGGCTCATTAGCAGTCAGTGTCCCTCTGCTCACACGGCTCCTGCAGGGCTCGTGCAGAGGAGCACCTGCCACTGGAGTCCTGCAGGACCAGGAGCCATTTCCTAAGATTCTGCCTCTAAGACTTGGCAGAAAACACGGGAGTGAAATTTTCACTTCACATTACCCTGAGGTCAGTGGGAAAATGGTTCATTGGCTGTTGGAAATGGTTCCCACCACTGGCAACAGCCTTCCCAGAGCCATGGGCTGGTGGGTATCGCTTCCTTCTTCCCAGGCCCCTTCACCACATGCAGATTTGCCTCCTTGTCCTTTTTGCCAATCCCTTTCCAATCTGCCAGCCTTGCTTGAGAACTGTGTCCCCTACAGCCAGGCACAGGCCTGTGTGACAAGAGGATTGAGTGCCTCGTTCCCACCTATTGCGAGTGCCCCGTCCTTCAAACCATGTTTGTTATCAACAGAGGAAGACCTACCAAGGAGTATTAGATTTCCCCATAAAGTGGGGGCATCTATTCCTGTAAATAAAATGCTTTTCAAAAATAAAAACTAAACCCAAGCACTGTACACACTGGGAGCCATTAGCAAATCAGGCTTCTGCAATTGCAGAGCTAAAATACAAATAACATTTTCCAGTAGCCATTAGTCTCACTCAGATTGCCCAATGCAGGCATCACTGCTTTTCTCAGCATCTGCTTTATCAGTTGTCTTCCACCCAGAGAAGTCCATGGCTCTTGGCAGCAGCTCCTGCTGATGTGCAGTGGGTTATTGCTCAAGAGCCCTTTGATCAGCAGCCAGGCACTATCACACCATGCTCTGAAGCGGTGGCTGCCAGACCTGGCCAGCACGAAAGCTGGATGGGCTCCCTAAGTGCAGGGGGAGGGAGTCAGGGTTCCTTTGGGTCTGTTGGAGTGCATCTCATTCACCACCTCCCTGGACACCCGGATTTCCCCTCAGGTTCCCCACGGCCGGGCTGCACCCCAGCAGCGTGACCCCGAGGCCGGGCAGCCGCCGGCCCTGCCGGATGAGTCCCGGCACAGCGCTCGGCTCATCCGAACCGCGGCAGCTTCTGTGCAGCGCTGCCTTGCTGGGCTGGGGTACAGCTCACGCTCGAGTGCTGCGTTGGGCTGGGACCCACGGGAGCTGTTGGAGCACAGGCTGTATCCCACCTGTCAGATGTTTCAGCGGTTGAGGTTTCTTCCCTGGGAGATGCAAAAATGCCGAAGCCGCTGTCATCTCCTTTTGCACAGCAAGCGACAGCTGAGTCGGCTCTCTCAAATTTGAAAGCACTGGAAAGGAAAGCGCCCAGAATTGGCTGAGGCATGTGCTGTAAAACTGAGCAAGGCACAGAAATTTTCCCAGAGACACCGTGATCTCAGATCCATGTATATACAGATCCATGTAAATGCATCCCATGTAAATACAGATTTATGCATTTATCATTACTCATGCCAGTAATAATAGTTCCGCTGAAATCACTACAGCTACACGTATAAAATGAAGCACATGTGTAAGATCAGGATCTAAATATGGAACCGGCAAATCCACCTGCAGCTATGGCAACTGCACCTGGAACTGCAGATGCACGTACCTGCATGAGCCTATGTTATGTTTAGGGGCTAACTGATAAAGATATATGAAAAGCTGGTGGGAAAGGCAGGACCAGAAACTGTCTCTTTTGTTCCAAAGCTCAGTGTTTATCCCTTGCATCTTAATTTCTGTCAGTGTTCTGTACTCGTTAACTCTGCAGCTCTGTAATTTGCTTTGAAAGGGGTTGAGGACACTGTAGCTGCACTCAGACATCAAGGCCTTCTGCCATCTCTCCTTCTCATTCAGATTTGGGGACTCAACCCAGCAATCAGCACTATTCTTAACTTCAAGCACAGAAATGTTTTGTGCCACTCTGAGTGGTCATCAATAACTCAGCAGCAGGAGAGCAGCCCTGTGCAGAAGTTGGGTTTCTTCACAGAGCTGGCACCGAGGCTGGCTTGTGTGCTTAACTGAAGTGTTCCTGGCTGGGGGCCAGCTTGTATTCCTCTAAGCAACCAAACTCCTTGATAATTACTCCTTTTTTTTGTAATTCTCTTCATCTCGCTGTGCCAAGTTATCCCACAGATATCCTGCTCCTTGCTCGCTGAAGTGTTAGACACGCTAAAGTATCTCAGTGAGTGACATTCTTGGTTTGTTTTCTGGCCTTTTGCATTGCAAAAAGCAATAGAGACAGAAGCTGTATTTTACTGCTCCAGGACACCTGGGCTCAGAATCCCTGTCAGAAACATCCACCCCTGAGCTGTGTGTGGATGGCAGAGGCTGGGGAAATGAGCAGAACTCTGTTTCTGCTGGAGCCACCGCGCCCCTTGTGCTTCGCAAACCGGCTCCAGGCACTTTCTCCGGTTCTTGTGATTCCCTTCCTGAATTGCTGCAGCCAAGTAATTGTTTCATCATGTTGCACTGAAATATTTTCCCATCATGTCACCATCACATTCGTTTCTCAAACCAAAGCTCCTCTGTTCACTTACAGAAAATCTGTCCCAAAGCTTCTGTGGCCCCCACGCCCAGGTGAGGTGGGAGCACAGCAGGTGAGGCTCGGAGGGGTTTTTGGTTGTTTGGAGACTGCGACTCCTGTCGCTGTCATTTCTAGGCACCACCAGCGAGCTGCTCACCACAGCCTTAATGAACTGCTGTTGCAATACACTGGCAAAGCCTCGGTATTTATAGCAAACAAACAAGTCTGGGTCCATGTGGGGCTGGGGACTGGAGCCTCCTGGAGCCTCCTATGAAAAGCTCCGCTCTTTCCAGAGGTGTCTGCACTCGAGCCCATCAAAGCCAGGACTGCTGGCTCAGGCAGCACTTCTTTAGCCTCAGTTTGTAGAGGATTTATTCTGCAAATTGTATGAAATTAGGAGACCTAACTAAAACCTCTGAATAAATACCCTGAACTCTGGGAAGGTGCTTTGATAGCTATGGAATGTGTGAGACAGGAATCCCAAAGGCAAGAGCCAATAGGACAGGGCAAGGTGAAAACCAGATGTAGATCACAGTCTTTCTTAGCGTTTAATTAGCTAGAAATTATTATTGGAATTTATTATCATTTATTATATGAATAATTTCCATAGCAAATATCTTTTTGAGGGAAATTTATAACAAATGAGGGTTAAATTTGGCACTACTTTGTGAAATTGTGGCACCCTGTCAGAAGGTTTGGAATTAAATATGTCCCTGTTGTAAATGCAAATCAATTATCTTAAGCAAGTATTAACCCACTTATCCTCATTTCGAATTCCAGCCCTGCAGTTTCTCACATCCAGGCAGATCTGTCCACCAGCACGACTAGGAGGGGAGAAAAGCCTTTTATTCAAAACAAAACATTTGAACCACTGAGCAGGTGGGGAAACGACCACAAAAGGCAAGTTGGCTTCCAATGGAGTTTCCAATTTCCAGCAGATCAAACGGAGCATATTTAGGGAATGAGGGCTCTGCCAGCCCCAGGAGCTGCAGCGCCCGAGCACGGGACTGTGCCAGCGTCACCCCCGCCCCCAGCACCGTTCCAGAGAAACTCTCCTGGAGTTTCGCGTAGTTTCCCAGCAGGCAAACACAGCACCATAAATTTCACGTGATCCTGATGGCAATCCAAGGCTGGATCTAATCTTTTTAGGTCTTTACAAACTCGCCATAGACTGTGCTGCTTGTCTGCCCGGGCTGGGGCGAAGCAGCTCCAGCTCACAAGAAAGAATCAGGAACTTCAGAAAAACCTCAGGATGTTGTCCCAGTGTAGAGTTTCTACCAAAGGTTAGCTTTATTTTGTGAAGATTAAACTCTCAGATTATGTTTGAGGTCCCAGTAAAGTGTTAAATAAGAACTTAATTCTTTTAATGATTTCACTTGTCTGTTCAGCAAGTGTCTCTCAAAAGAGACCTAATTCATTGCAGATTTAATGTATTGGTTTGGCCACATGGTTTTACTTTTGCTTTATTGATTGATTGAAAAAAGGTGTTCAGAATTTGAATGTAATTGTTTCCTTGGGAGTAGCAAGTATATCCCTAGTTTTGGTTGGAATTCTTATTTAATGTATTAGGATCCTTTCAGCATCCATGCACAGGTTTAACTTTTTCTTCACACTTCACATTAGCATTCGAGGTTTGCCCTAAAATTCTGACTGTTAAGCATCTGTGCAGACACAAAGAGCGAAAGTCAAACACTCACAAGAGTAGTAGTTTTTCCTTTTAAATTAGCAATCAGGAGCAAAAATCGTTAGAAACAAATTCTGTTCCAAATTCATTCCCCCCTTCTACCCTATAATCATCTCTAGCCAGCCCAAATTGAATGCAGAGCTCTGCTGTGGACTCACGTTGTGTTGTTGGACGAATGCAAGACCAGATGATGGCTATTGAGCATTATCACTATAAATGACAGAAGAACGTGTGTGATTTGGCCTCATGTACAGCTTTTCTCTTTATTAGAGCAGATACAGAGTTGCATTGACTTTTATTTCTGACTTTTATTTATTTATAAAATAAAATATTATATTATTTTATTCAGATAATGAAACATTGCTTGAAAACTTATGTGAGAGTCACTTCATGTTTTTACACACATCCACACCAGTTGTCGTTCACACAATTAAACTGCAAAGGTAAACACTGTGCACAAAGCTTTTTCCAGGCTCTAATTTATGTATTCAAAGGCTACTGCAGGATTTCAGTGAGGAAAAAACCAAACTGTTACCAAATGTGGTTGAGTCTCCTGTCCAACAGCCCTTGGGTGCACGTGTGCAATTTGGGTGATTTTTATTTGCCAGAGGAGGAACAGTTAGTACAGAAAGATGCATAAATTTTCCTGCATCTTCCAAGAGCCACCAATGGAAGGCAGTGGGAAAAGTGGAAAAGCAACACCACAGTGTCAGAGCTGCACTGGGTTGCACATGCTTTGGGCAGGTAACAGGGAGTGATAATTGAAGAACTGCTTACAAAACTATAATTGTATTTCTAAATATCATTTTTTAACTGCTACATATAATTTGTTTTGCAGAACTAAGCGCTACTGAATTCAAACACCTTATAAACCAGGGCTAGCTGCTTTGGAAAGGGGATGTCAGTGCCAAGGGTTTACAGACTGACTTCTACAGAGGAATAACCTCTGTTATTTCAGTAGCAGTAAGAAAGACTTGTAGAAATGAGCCAGTGTAATACATCATTTGAAAGAAAAAGATAAAAATTAAAAGCCCAAATGAAATGCTGCTTATAAACTTCCGTAAAACTGAGAGCAGCTCTCTGGTGCCTGGAGTTCTCTGCGTGGTTTGCCTACCACGAGCTGTCCTGAGTGGCTTTAGGAAGAGAAGCTTGGGAAGCCCTGTCCGAGGCCAGTTGAGACGTTCCAAGTCCTGTTCTCAGCCAGCAGAATCTTATTTGTCATGGGAAACTAAATCAATATTTGGAGCTGAGACACTGTTTGGACAGGGATTTTCCAAACCTCCCACTGCAATTAGAAAAGGTATCTGGAATCTTTTGTCTACTTTAGAGCTTGGAATTTTCTCAGATGCATCTACAAACTATTTTTTCCAGACTATTATTTTCTAGGAAATGTTTTAATTACAGGGGCTTTTTCATATGCTGTTTTAGAAGGCAGAGTATTTCATGACCTCCATGCATTTAAAGGCACTACAAAGCTTTTACAATGTGAGTTATGAGGGTAATACAAGATTAAGAATGAAGGATTGGGGAATTCTCTTTCCAAGTCTTTCACGTATTCCTTCTGAGATCGGTGTAAAATTGGTGCATTTATGGCCTCAATTTTCCCATCTGTACAAAAAATCATTGCTGCACAAGGTTCCTCCTGAACTAGAAATCTGTCAGATACCTTGGAATACAGCAGTAATTTAAACATCATTCTTTAAATTGCAGCAAGGCTGCCCTGGCTCTCCTGCACTGGGGCAGGCAGGGTTTAAGGACGGGGATTAGCTCCTTCATGCCTGGTAGAGCTCTATCTCCAAAACTGGACTATTATTTAAACAGATATAAATACCTTCAGTACATCTTATCTTTCAATCTACCCTGCCTTCCAGCTGCCACAAACTGAACTCTTGTTGAGAGCTTTGTTATTTAGAAAGAAACAAAGAAATGTATCTGAGGACATCTCCAGTCCTCCAGCAATTCCACCCTCGGCAGCGCTCGGCGCTGGCTGGGAGCAGTGCTTGTGAGTTTGGGTGACATTGTGTGGCCTCCAGCACAACAAGAAAATAGGATCTAACGATGTGGATAAGTTTCGTAATGATACAAATAGTAGAATAAACAGCCACAGGAGGCTGGAGTAATCATCATCACGAGGGACAGCCAAGACAAGATCTAACGTCTGTCCTGCCTGCAAGAACTTGAGTCATGCTGGTGCAGGAGCTAGCTCACCCAAGAAATCTATTTTAGGGGCTCGTAAAAACAACTGAAGTGCACTGTACAAATGAAAAAGCAAAGGGGGAAATCTGTATTTGGGCTGCACAGCTCTGGGGCGAGCAGGGAATGTGCAGGGAATGTGCAGCAAACACAAGGGAGGGCTCCAGCTGATGCACCCGCAGGAGGCTCGGATCTTAACAGTCAAAAAAAGCAGAACAGTTCTTTCTGTAGAAAACATGTTTTGCTTAGAGAGACACTATAAATAAGCAATAAACTTCAGATTTGTCCTGCAGCCCACGGCTGTTTGTGTGGAATGTATAGGAACAAACTCAAGGCCGCTGTCTCTATACCGAAACCCCGTTTCGTGCTCAGCTGTCAGAGCACAGGCAGCGAAGGAGTTTCTTTCCCGGGGCACTGGGAATCTGGATCTAAAAACCTCACGCTTAAATTTGGCCTAGCAGGAAAATGGAAAATGCTGACTAAGAGCTGATGTTTTGCCCAACTCCCTCCACGTAACCAGCCTGAGACTGTTCACTCCTTACAGACCTCGGCACAGCAGGGACTAACACAGCCGGGAGCTCCGGCAAGGCTGGCCTGTCCCAGCAGCGGGCAGAGCCTCGGATCTCTCCAAAACAAAGTTCTGGCCTGCTACAAACCTCGTCCTCCTCCTCTGCCACCCCCCACTTATCTGTTGCTTGCCCCCAGCAAACACTTCTCATCAGAGAATTCTATCTGCAGTTTTTAGGAAGATGTCTCTGGAGCAAAGGGAAGGGGGTGGTTCATGAGCCTCTCACCTGGTTGGGTCTCATGGGAGCTTCCCGAGCAATGCCCGAAATTACCGACATCCAACAGAAATGCTACTTTCTCATGTTTATTCCTGTAAACTACAAACATAAGAAATGCTGAATCATAGAGAATAGAAACTCTGTAAAGAAAAAAAAAAACAAACACAAACAAAACCTCATTTCAGGCTTCCTCCCTTACTTTTTCTTCCTCCCTCCCACTTCAGACTTGGTGTTATTTGCCAAGGATTGGTCATGGTTTGGATAGCACATCTTGCTCTACACGTTCAAAACAGCATGAAGTGCAGAAAAAAAACCCAACACAAACACCTCCTCCCCAAACAACACCCAAGCAGCAGCTAAAGCAGGTGATTAGAGGAAATAAAATGAGGCAACAAGAACTGGCTAAGGCTTCCAGCTCTGCTCTTTGCTGAGTTTCTGTTGGGGGTTTGGCTTTGGTTTTGGGGTTTTTTCTCCTTTCTCTGAGTCAGAGAAAGCTAAAAGACCAACAAAAATCCCTATGCTTGATCACAGCACTGAGCCAGAATCAGCTGGAATTTCAACCCTGTGTTTAATCTAACTTTAAACATGCCTTCAAAATAAAACAAGCTACTTTTTTTTTAACCTAGTCATAAAGTTTATTAAAATTGTTCATTAATGCTTCAAATGTAGCAAGAATGCATAGATCCCAAAATATACATATGTATTTTCTTATAGAAATAGATTATTCTTTATAATAAAAAAACTGTAGGAACATCTTTAACAGATTACTCAATCCATGACTGACAGTTACACGAGATTGCATCATGTACACAGCATTCCCAGCCATGCTTAAAGGATTGCATCACTTTGCCCTTGCTCTCCTCTCGCTCTTTTAAATAACCCAGCGCCCAGCAGAGCCCGCCCGGGCCGGGGCCGGGGTCCCTCCGCGCCCCCTCCGCGCCGCCCGCCCCGCTGCAGCCCCCGGCCCCGCTCAGACCCCCGCGCGGCGGCGGAGCCTTCCGCCATCGTGTCGATAAAGACAAGGAAAAAAAAATCCAACAACAACAACAACAACACAAATTAAAACCAAACCCGCCCGCCCTCCGCGGGCTCTCGCCCCCCTCGCCCCGGCCCCAGGAGCGCGGAGCGGGGCCGGGAGCCGGCGGCTCCGCTAGCCCCGCCGCCCGGCCGGGGGTCAGCAGCGCGGCGAGGAGGCGAGCAGGGGCTCGGGCAGCTGTTTGAACAAGTTCCTGAGGGTGCTGAGCTCCCGGGAGAGCTGCTCCACCTTCTTCTGCAGCCGCTCGTTCTCGGCCGTCAGTTCCAAGACTTTATGCTGCGTCTCCAGGTTGCGCATTTTGGCTTTGTCGCGGCTCTTGCGCACCGCGATGTTGTTCCTCTCCCGGCGGAGCTTGTACTCGTCGCTGTGCTTGTCCACGCACTTCTTGGGCTTGTTCTTGCCCGCCGGAGCGGTGGAGTAGCCCCCGCCGGCGGCGGCGGACTTGGAGGACTCGGAGGGGTTGGGGGTGCCGGGGGGGCTGGAGGAGGATGAGGTGGACAGGTTCCCGCTGCTGCCGCTCGGCACCGACTGGTAACCCAGGTAGGAGCGCACGGTGCTGCCGTAGGGCGAGGACATGCCCCCCGGTCCCGGCCCCGCGCCCCCTTCTTCCTTACGGGGCCCTTTGCAAGAGTCCAGGGTCTCGAAGACCGGCTCCACTTTGGTTTCCACGATCTGGGGCGGGAAGCAGCCCGGCAGCCCCCCCGGCTTGTGGCTCTGGCTGGCGCAGGGGTGGCTGTGCCGGGCGAGGCTGATGTAGGTGTAGTCGGGCTTCTTGCTGCCGCCGCTGCCTTTATAGTCCTCGGCGAAGAGATCGGAAAGGAAATCTTGGCCGGCGCCGCTGCTGCACGGAGGCTCAAAGTTGCCCCCTGCTGCTGCCGCGGGAGGCGGCGGCTGCGATGCCAAAGGCTCCAGGTACGGGCTGAAGTCGATGGCTCGCTCGTGGTCCCCGACGGTGAGCTCGGTCATGGAGCGGCCCCCGGCCGCCCGCGGGTGCAGCTTGTTGAGAGCAGCCAGACAGTCCGCCTCGTAATAGAAATTAGCCACTTCCATGGATTTAAAGGCGGGCGGCTGGATGGGGAGGCATGCTGCGTCCCAGGCCACCAGGCGTTGCATGAAAGCAAAGGGGGATGCGGGGAAGAGGAAACGACGCAGGGGGGCCCCCCCGGCAGAGGGTCAAGCTGCCGCCGTCGGGGTGGGGGGCTCCAGACCCTGCCGCAGTCTCTGGCCTGGGCACGGCCCCGCGGCGCTGCCCACCCGGGCTGGATCAGTCCCTGCGGCGCGGCGGGGCTTCACCGCTCCGGCAGCTGCGGCGGGGGCTGGCGCGTCTCCTCCGGACCATCTGGTTCTGGGTCCCGTGTCCTAAAGTCTCTGACTTAGGAAAGTTCCTTTCCTCAGTTATTTATAGGGGCGGTGGATCCCATAGCAACAGGCGCGTCACCGCCTGGCCGCCTGCCACTCCGCACGCTCGGCAACTGCTGGTCCCGGCCCCGGAGGAGGCTCCCGGGGCGGGTGCGCCGGTGCGGTGCGGTGCCCGCCGGGCCGCCCACAACAAACCCGGGCAGGGACGGAGGGAGGGGCCGGGCTGCGGGCCCGCAGGTGCGGGAGGTCGGGGCTGGCCGTGGCCACGGCCGGCCAGGACGGCAGCGGGCAGCGCTCAGCCCCGGGGCCGCGGGGACACGCGTGTGCTGGGGCGCTGCTGCTGCTGCCCCGTGCCCGCCCGGCTCTGCTTTGGCACCGGAGAGCGAGGCAGTGCCCGCGGCTGGCAGCGCCGCACGGGGCTGGGCACAGACCGCCCCGGGTCCCGTTTCGCCCTAGGGGAAATCAAGGCAGGAGAGATTTTTCAAAGTTCTTTCTGCAAAGCAGGGGGAAAGCTGCGCACTAAAGACGGATCCCGTTACTCTCCATCCCGTGCTTGCTTTGGTGAATCCCACTGGCAAGCAGAAGTGTCCACGGGGACGTGCCTAAAGCCACTTTCCAGCGGCGAGTCCAGCGCCGAGCGATGAGGAGCTGGAGCGGGGCACGGCACTGCCCCAGCTTCCTGCTGGCCGCTGCGAGCAGCCGGAGCCCAGCAGAGCCAGCGCTCCGAGCACCGATGGGGGCCTTAAAGTTTGCCTTGGCATATTTGCTCTGCCTGATATGGTGCAACTGTCGGGGCACACACGGGACAGGGAATCGGCGCTGGAGCCGAAGGGGACCGAGCGTACGGAACGGGGTCAGAGGAGAGTGAGATTTGTGCCTCGCAACGTGGAATCCAAAAGTGTTTAGATTTGCGGGGTACGTTTGGGAAGGAAGACTGCATCCTGATGTCCGTTTTAATTAAAGACACCCACCTTGGGAATCAAACTTATATTTTCACTCTCTTACTCCCACATTTACCTGTCTACAAGCTGATGATTCATCCCCAGAATAAAGGACATTAATTTAAAACAAAACATATAATTAAAGGAAGTAGGAGTGTCCTCCCTCAGTAAAGAAGACCTAGCACTGCAGGGAAAATGACACTGCCTCTTAGAATAATGTGAAGCAATCCTGCGGTGTGGGAAATATTGTAACGTTAAGCCAGAGGAACAGGTATTGCATTATATGATTCAAACAGTCAACTGTTCTTAATGTTCAAACCTCAGAACTCTGAAAAGAGGAAGAATTCAAGAATCAGTCAGTGGATCATCAGACTTTTTCTTTCTTTTTTTTATTCTCATTTTATTTTTCTTTTCACTTTTAAATAGGACTTTTTTGTTTGTTTCCATAACAAAAGCTCCCTAACAGGTTTTCAGGCTTCAAATATTTCCAGTTCCATCTTTATCTACCAAGTTAATCTTTGGTGAATGCACTAGAGATTAAATTGGAGCTGGGCCTGGCCAGAGAGCTGGGTCTGGAGATTGTAGTTGGAGCCCATACCTTCATAAATACAAACATCTGTATTGGGTGCAAATACTGGCAAGTTGCAGTGAGCCAGGGCTTGTTCTTCTGGCTGTTTACTCCCTCATCCTGTGCCTTTATCCTGCATTCTGATCTGGCAGTTACATCCAGCGGCTGCCCTAACTGGCCCTTCCAACCGAACTCTTAAAAATCCGTCTCGTGTTTCCTACCTCCGAACCATCTCGGGGCCCCCGAGGCAGGAGGTCTCCTGCGTGGTGACCTGCTACAGGCACGGCTGGTCTGCCTTGGCATTACCCTGACAGGTCTCCAGCTTGCCGTGCTCCTCGTCTAAAATCAAATGCTGAAGCTGCCTGGTAAAATTCCTGAACAGATTTTCAAGATGTTTTTGGAGATCTAAGTTTGCCCTCTTCAAACTTCTGCCCTATTCTCTGCTGCTCTGCAACAGAAAGTTGTATTCCTGCCTGGGGTTAATCTTCCCTAACAAAATAAAATGTCTGTGCAACTGTCATGTGAAACAGATTCTATCAGGGCTGGCGTGGCCCACACCTGCTCTCCCGGCCAGTGCTGAGTAATCCCGCAGTCACCCCGATCACGTCAGCTGGGGTGGTAATTCAGGTTGGATGCCCAGCTTGTCCCCTCCTTCCCTTCTCCCCCTCACCTCCCTGCTCTACCTGGATCTCTTTCAACTTCCTCCAGCTCACCTCAAATCCCAGCATCCACTCTCATGGAGCCAACGTCCATTCTCAGCTTCTCATGGGAACCTTGTTGGCGGGACTAACCACTTATCCAAAACCCCAGCATTCGGCAAGCAGGTTTTGAGCTAACTCTGGTCTCTTTCAAATTATTTCTGCACTTGTCACAACAAATGCAAGGCCAGAAGTGGGGGTTTTGAAATGGGAACAGGTGCAGAACGAGGCTCACATCACAGGATTGAGCCGCAGTCGGGGCACACAGAGCTCTGTCCCTGCGAGTGCCGGGCTTGGCCTTGCCAGATGCGCAGAGGCTGCTAATAATTGTCCTGGAAAAGCTCCTCAGAGATGCTTTAGGCAGGAAGATGCAGACATTCCTGGTCAAGGGATGCCGGCACTGGCAGCAGCCCTCCTTCAGCTTGTCTCCCAACAGAGCAACTTTGGTTAGAAAAGCAGCACTTCTGTGAAAAGCACCTTCCTTCTAGTGGTTTCATGATTTCTTTTTTTTCAGAGCTGTTCAGCTGAGGGAGGAGACAGCAAAAGTCCCAAATTACTTAGAACATAACACTTTTGAAAAAAAAAGAATCTGATGCAATAGCATCCAGATTCCTCTACATTCATGTGTGAAACAATACAGACACAGGGAGGGAAACAGGAGGAGACCAGAATGGTGAAAAGGTGGAGGGAAGAATCTCATCCTCACTGCTCATCTCTTTCGTGAATTAAACTCTGCTCTCTCTTTGTACTTTGAAGGCACAACTTTGCAGCTCTGGGCTCAGACCTACAGTAGAGCATTGCAGAGGAATTTTCTTCCTGGAAATTGTCTTCTTTTCCAGGATTTCTTGCAAGCTTTCCAGTTCATGCACTCCAGGTCTACAGCAGCTGTCTCTGGAATGACACCAGCTTCAGGGAGATGCTGTTAGTTTAGTGGTGATGGCTCAAACGCTGAAGTGTTTATCAGAAGGTGTCTGGTCTGAGTGCCATACCCTAGGAAAGAGGCTGGCTGACATTTCTGGTGATTCTTGTGGCAGTTTTGTCCAATTTATTATTTCCCTGGCAGTAGCTCTTAGCAGGCCAGTAAGATCGGAGCTGCATCACGCCGCAGCTGCTCACCCACCCTCCAAGGCTGAGGTCTGTAACAGCGGAGGGGCAGAGCAGGGGCAGCAGGGGAAGAAGGTGATGCCAGCAGCTGACAGCTGCAGCAGTGCCTGAGATGCTGTGGGCGGTGTGTTGGAGGTGAGCTAGAGGAGAACGTGAGGGATCCCAGAGCAGTGTCCCTGCAAGCAGGCAGGCTGGGAGAGAGCATGGAGGTGCTGTGGGAAGGTCTCTGGGGGGTAGGAGGGGACCTTGCCTAAAAGACTGACTTAAGTAGAGCAATGTTGCAATAAAGGCTGTAAAATAGAGAAGTAACGTTGAAATTTATTTCTGAGCACGTTGAGCACTTTTTTCCCCTTCTCCCTAGCCCCAGGTCTCTCTTTATTCAGCCACACACCATATGCCAACAACAGCTCACGAGCTGTACCTGGCAGAGCACAGGTTTGAAACTATTGCTCTCCACTTGCTGTTCTCTGCTGTAAAAAAACATCACTTACGAAATGTCAGACAGGGACAATGTCTCAACCCACAGAGAGGTTGGCTCTCCTTCCATCTGCCCCAGCTCTTAGACCAGGCTCGAGACTTTGCTTCATTTTAACACAAAAAGTGGTTGCCACATGCTTTCCCCCTCCTGCCCCCGCAGCTGGATGCTGTGCTGGCAGTCCCAGGGGCAGGGAGCTCCCCGGGCGGTCGCAGGCTGTGTCTCCTGGCCTCCTTCGCTTCTTTTGTTACAGACCAGAGTCCTCCCCCCAGAGTGCTCCCTCACCCTGTTCCCATGTGACACGGTGATGGGCTGTGACATGGTTTTTGTTGGTCTTCTGCTGATTTTCTGCTCACCTCTGACCCAGCAGGCTTGGCCTTTGCGGCGCTGCGTTGCTCAATCCTCCTTTATCTCCACGTTGCTCTTTGCCCTACCGGGCGTGCGGAGACGACACCTGGAGATTGACACCGGTGGGACAACATCAGCCAAATACCTTCCCTGACCAGACAGAAAAATTTTCCAGAGCAAATTTGAGGTCAGATCACCCAGTCTGTGGCTCTGAGAAACGAAGGGGGAAGAGTCAGAGCACACAAAGGGCCATGGAAGGGAACAGTGACAAAACATAAGCCACAATCTCCATCCTGCATGGCAGAGAAAGTCCCTGCTGGAGCTATCTGGCTGGAAGGATGTGGGCTATCAGTCTGAACAGGGACAGTGCGAGGTGACTCTGTATTTTACGAGTAGCCCATTTCCTTGGTTCCAATAAAAATGGCAGAGAAGTTGCTGTCCACTACCTTTCCAGAAGTTCTCTTTAGCTGCCTGACATTTCCTGGGTAACTGCAGCCTCCTGCTTTGATGCATTTGTTACAGACCTTGTACTGATGATCTCTAGTGTATCCAAGCTTTCAAAAGATCGATCAAGAGAAGACGAATTCTATCCTTCCAGGGTACCCTACGAAGTGTCAGAAGTTCCCAGTAACAGCACTTAGGAAACTTCTAAAAGAGAACTCTTCTGAGGTCCTGAGGCTGTGGCACAGGTAGCTTGAACTCCATGAGGTATATGGCCAGGGGCAACATAAAACAAGGGAAGTCTGAGAGGGGATGACAGGAGAATGGGCTTAGGTGAAGAATTAGAAGATTTTTGTCTTTATTAAAAGCATCAAAAGTCTGTGCTCTAGACTATACAAATACTTGTTTTCCATCTGCTCTCATCCTGTGTTGAGCACCACAGGGAAAGCTGGGCTGCCAGGGAATCGGTTTGGACTTGTTGTTTGTGAGTCCTGGCACTCGGAACAGCCTCGGGGCTGGTCTGTGTCACCTGGCAGCTGGCTGGGTGGACGGGCTGCCAGGTGGGGGTAACCATGGTGTTCTGTCCTCCTCGATCCCTGTCATCTCCCCACCTTTGCATTTACGGCTTTGGACGGGAGCCGTGAGAGCGGCTGTTCCAGCTCTGCCACCCACTGACACTTTCCCATGCCAGAGAGAGCCCGGCCTGGAACCGCAGCCAGTTCCTGCTCCCCCCGTGCCTCGGGGCTCGGGCGGACGCAGCGGCACCGGGGAGTGGGCAGGTGCGGGGCCGAGCGCCCGCGGGGGCTGCGCTCAGCCGGGGGGACGCGACAGGAGCGGGGACAGGCCCAGGTGGCACCAGTAGAACCCGTGCCGGCTCCCGCCGCTCCGGTGAGGGGGCCGGGGAGGAGTTCAGTGTGGAACGCGCTAAGCGTCGCTGTCCGGGAATGGCTCCGGGCAAAAGGGCTCCGCAGCCGTGGGAGGTTTCCCCGTGTCCCGTCCGGGTCCGTCCGGTCCCGGCGGGACTGAGGCGCAGCACGGCCGTGCCGAGGGCGCGGGGACCGGGAGAGGCTGCCTCGGTAAGGAGACTCCCGAGCCCCGCCCCGGGGCAGATCCCGGTCCAGATCCCGATCCCGATCCCGATCCCGATCCCGGTCCCGATCCCCGCCCCGCGCCCGGCTCGGCAGCGGGCTTGGAGCGCCACCTAGCGGGCGGCGCCGCGCCGTGCCGTGGGCCTGGCGTTACCGGGGCGCGCCGGGAGGGGCGGGGCCGGGGCGGGGC